>WYDF02242746.1:0-20801 GCA_009867245.2 Adranes taylori
GCTAGTTTAACCACGAAACATCAAATATTCAATCAAACAGGCGACCGCCAGCAAAGCGGAACAGAAATTAATAAAAACATCCAGGAGGCTCCACCTATACGATGACAAATGAATCGATCGACGGTAGCAAATAGCAAACAGGTGGCCAAAACAAATCCTGATATACAAGTTGCCTATCTTAATATATACGGAAAACAAATGCATATTAAAAATTATTTATGTCCTCGAGTAAGTGCCCGTAAGAGAGGTCTGGGTTCGAGTCCCGGACGGGGTAAACATTTTTTTCGAGACACAAGTAATAAGAAATATTAATTTCATTATTTACTTAAATAATGCCAGCGTAGAGGTTTAACCACATAACATCAAATATTCAATTACATTTTTCTAAATATCTTCCAATATGTGACAGAGCCTTAACATATTCAAATCGTATTATTCATCCTAATGTATATTCCACATTTTTTATTCGTGTTTCTCTAAACTTTCTTTTTAATCTGAAATTGTTTTTAATTCAATTTTTCTCCGATATGCTATTTATTTTCAATTATATCCTATTTATATCCGATATGTTATATGTTCATTTGAAAAATTTATATTATTAAAGTTAGAACTTTTAAAAACACAAAAATATTCGGATAGCTATTATAAAACTCGTTTACCAAGCGCGAATGAAAACTCTCAGAAGCATTTGTTGTCATTGCAAAGGGCATAGTCATACACCACGTTGGTGAAAAATACACCACGTTGGCTTCCTCTTGAACATAATTTTCAACAAGGTAATCAACAAAATTAAGTATCCTTAAAGCGGTAATTAGTACGCTCATAAAATTTTCTACAAAACAATTCGATATTTCTAAATGCAGTACACAAACCAAACCAAAACTATTATTGTGTAACCATTTTCATAACTCGGAACTGGAAAAAATAAGATTTTTCTATATTTAATGATTTCATTATGTTAAACAGTATATTTCGTTATAATTGGATGTCTATGTATGTACCAAATAATTAAATTCTCGTTTCAGCATGTTTATCACGATAATTCTGGCTAGTAGCTCCGATGAAATTCCCTTAGAATTCCTGAGAATTTTAGATAAGGAAATTCTGACTCATCTAACAAGATTCTGGAATCCAATAAATTAGGTAGAGAAAAAATCATCACCCTATCTGAAGATGGTCTCATTTTTGCAAATGGCGTCTTATGTGATCGGGACATTTGTGAACTAACCAGAAGCAGAATATACATAGACAATCATGGATCGCTACACTCTTCAAGAACGCGGAATAATTGTGACAATGTTTTTGACAAATAATCGGTCGGTGATTTTGGCTCAACATGAATTTCGTCGTCGATTGGCGTCAACTGGACAAGCAATGCAGTTTTTAGCCGCTCGGCTCGAGGAGACTGGATCAACACGGGACAGATGCAGACGTGACCGGCTCCGGAGGCAGAGGTTCGGTTCGGAATATCACTGCAGTGGCTGCAGATGTCCAAAAGGAGCAGCAAACAACAACCAGACGACGGGCAACGCGATTAGGCATCAGCAGACAGTTTTTACAGAATTTTGGGGAAAGACTTGAAGATGTTCTCATACAAAGTTCAAACATTGCATCCGCTATTGCCTGC
This sequence comes from Adranes taylori, assembly GCA_009867245.2. NCBI lineage: Eukaryota > Metazoa > Arthropoda > Insecta > Coleoptera > Staphylinidae > Adranes > Adranes taylori. The sequence goes on from WYDF02242746.1 coordinate 1,628, forward strand.
AGACTGCCAATCGCGTGTAAATTTTAGCCAAACCCTCCTAACCTTCGACCGCTATAAGGATAATTTTTCATTGAAAATTATACTAAAAACCCTAGTGGAATGCACGAAGAGTCATTATATCCACTCAAAGTCAATGTTTGGTGCGGGGTTTACCGAGGAAAGGTGCTTGACCCATATTTTTTCGAGAACGAGGTCGGCAACACTGTTACTGTGACTGATTAGCGCTACGATAATCCACAGCTTCTTGCTGCCGCAAATTGAAAAATTGGCTTTTCAGAACATGTAGTCCCAGCAGGACGGTGCAACCGCACGCAAAACACGAGCGACAGTGGACATTCTTCAGCAAGCGTTTCCCGGCCGCTTAATCTCTCGTTTTGGCGATTTGCACTTCCCCGCAAGATTGTCCAATTTTGCGGACAATCTTGGCGGCCCTAAAAGAGAATATCCATCTAGAAGTGGCGAATTTATCGGCAAAAGCTTTGACAATAGTCATGGAAAATGCTGCGAAACGAGCCCGAATGTGCATCACTTGACCGATAATATCTTTGCGACTTAATATAATAAAATTTTTAACATCTAAATAAACATAATCAACAAACAGAATCAATTCGTTTTATTTACAAACAAAGTTACTGCCATAGTAAATGGAGTAAGGACTTTTGCGTCACCTTGTATCTAGGTAAGCACAAGTCCCAAAAGAATGTCTCAAATCGATATTCATACGTATACCAAAGAAAAACAATCCCAAATATTGTGATGAGTTCCACTTAATTAGCTTGATAAGTCTAAAGTTTTTCTGAAAATTATACAAAACAGAATTTACAAAAGATGCGAGGAACAATAAGACAACACACAATTTGCTATCAGAGACAAAGAGGCTCTAGACGCAATGACAGTTCTACTTCAACAATGTCGAGAATGTAATGAAAGTGTATACGTTTGTTTTATTGACTTTCAAAAGTTGTTCGATCATGCACAACACGCAAAACTTGTAGATCAATTGGCAAGTATCAACAGTGCCTAAAGTGATGTTAACCTCATAAAGAACATCTATGACAACCTAGCAGCTATAGTACGAACAAATGAAGATGAAACCAAAAAAGTCAGGGTCAGACAGGGCTGTGTGTTGTCAACGCAGCTCTTCAATATATACTCTCATATATACGTAGCTCTTCAATATAATATTCCAAAGAGCACTATGGAATTGAAGTGAAGGGGTAAAAATTGAAGGCGAGGTGATAAACAATATAGGATTTGTTGACGATATTGCTATTTTAGCGGAAAGCAAAGATGATCAACAAAATCTGGTAGAAAGTGTTAACAGAGAAAGTCACACAATGGGATAAACAATTATATTACAAAAACAAAATACATGGTCGAATCAAAAGTGCAAATAATAACACGCGGTTTTTTCTTGAAGGGAAGGAAGTAGAACGAGTTAACAAATATACCTAGGTGCTACAATCAACTCGCAATTAAACTAGGATGAAGTAATTAAAATAAGGATCGAAATAGCTAGTAGGAAAAGGTTCATCAAATATTCAACGATGCTTACTACCAAAAACCTGAATATTTCTATTAGACTGGAGCATTGTTGTATGGAGTAGAGACTTGTACACTAAAAGCTTAGACAACAAAGAGAATCGAAGCATTCCAAAATTTCGCTCTACCGTTGAATGTTTAAAATCCCTTTGACAGCAAAAGTTACAAATGAGGAAGTATTGACATGACCAAAACATGACCATAGTTGAAGTTCGACAAACATCGTAATAAAAACTACATATTATTACATACCATCATGCAAGGAAGAATCGACTAGAGTAAAGAGATTGGAAGAAAGAAGAGATCATGGCTGAGAAATGTACGAGGCTGGGCCAACATGAATGTAGAACAACTAATCCTGAACAACTAATCCATGTTGGATGGGCCAACATGAAAAAAGAAGAAGTTAACTTACCCTTATTTTTATAATTTAGATAGAGTTGGCCTATTTTCTATATCAAGCCTGGTGAAGATAGAACCGACATCCTTCAATTATTGCTCCCGGAACTTTTTGATTTACTACATACAGAATGGAAATAATGTCCAATTTAGCGAATGATGAACATTTTTGCTAGCGAACATTTTTGCTATGACGATCTAGGCGCTGGGAATATTCTTCACTCTCTCTTTAAAAAGTTGATTTCTCACTAAATTCACATTATTCACGGTTACAAATGTAAATAATCCAGTACGGTTACAAATGTACTGGAAATATACTGGAAACATTTATCTTCTTTTGGTAAGGCTTTCACAAATTTCTTCATCAAGCCTAATTTAATATGTAGAGGTGGAAGAAGAATTTTAGTCGACTCGATGAGAGTTTTCTGGAGCACATTTTTTACTCCAGGTTCCAATGACGCTCGTTGTGGCCAATCTTTCTGGTTCCAGTGATTTTCCTTGTCTCTGCTATTCCACCCAAAGAAAAAACAAGGTAACTTTGTGTATCCACCTTGCAGTCCAAGGATCATCGATATTGCTTTGAGGTAATCACGCATGTAAATTGTCAATTGTCATACCGTTCTTGTGAGTCTACAGAATCTCTTATGGGCATACCTGTTTCCGTTATGAAGCAGGACAACTTTAAGGCTTCGTTTCGACGAATCGATGAATAGTCTCCAATCGGTGCTTTCGTACGGAATGTTGAATGTGTTAAACAGTGCACACAAATCATTGCAGAATCCTAAGCCTCCTTCCGAAAAGTATGGAATAGAATCTTTTTCTCTGTATCTGAACCAGGAAAACGAAACGCTGGCTGCGAACAAATTCCTATCTTTAATCCGTGAACCAAGCAATTCTCAAGCCTCTTTGGTCAGATGTAAGTCGCAAATCAAATAGTTCAGTTCAGTTTGTGTAAGTGGTTGTGGAGCAGAATTGCCAGGTTCATACTCCACTCCGTTATGTTCGGTTTCTTCAGTTGATTCAATTTCTGAACCATTTACTTCAGGTAAATGTTCTGGTTGCATAGGCATTGGTACATCTGGACCATGAGGGACAGGACGTAAAGCCGATGGCAGATTTGGATAGACGATGTTCTTTTTATTTTTTACATTGAAACCGTGAAGCCGGTTGAACAAAAGTAACAATCATCACTATGATTTTGTAGCTCTCGCCAGACCATCGGGACGCCAAATCTGTAACAATGTTGAGGCACTCTTTGACCACCGTCTCAGTCCTTCAACACACGCATAGCAAACATAGTAGGGTGCCCAAGTTTTGTCTTGGATCTCCTATACTTTTACACCGAAATAAGCGAGATACACTTGCCGCACGAACGATGTTATATGTATTTTTTTATCTTGACACCATTAACTCACCACAAATGTAACAAAAGGAATCTGCAGACATTTTACAGCCTCTTGACGCCTTTTCGAACACTCTATGTTTGATTTTTAGCGTATACCCGCCGACACAAACACTTTTGATCGCGGAGGATAGGTACCAACGGTTGCGTCAACATTGACAGCTATCTGAGATGTACAACATGTTTAATGACGAAAGTGCTACCATCTGCAGGTTTATGAGGTCAACGATTCGTTCTTATCATAACCCAACAGATGGCAGCATTTCCTATGTATTTAAATCTGTCAGTACGTCTTATATTTGTGATTTTTGTTTTCGATATGTAACGCATTTTGACAAAATTGCAATTTGGAAAAAATTCTGACGTGATGGAAAGCAACTAAGGTCATTTTTGGATTCAGCGCACAAACATACATAGGAATTCAGCATCAAAACCAGGCCTGTGTTATACACGATTGTACTGTGTATAATTTGTGGCGGTTTTCTGTAAGATTTGAAGCTTTTATATTTGCAATATTTTTTATATCATGACGGTTTTCTTTATTTTAACTTGTTTATAACATTGTTCATTCGTTGCCCTTATTATCACGGTTTAGTTTGAATTATCTTTGCTAATTCCACATGAACAACTACGTTTGATACATCAATTTGTTATGTTTTTAAAAATGATAACCATTGTATAACAATTGTACTTATATAGAATTGGATTCTATATCTGTATTATGTGCTTATTCAATTGTTTTGAAATAAATCTTTTTATCTTATCTTTGGGAAAAAATGGAAAAAACTAGGAAAGTCGATTTATCGCTAAAAAGGGATAGCTGCTAAAATGGATATTCTGAGCTATTAATCAAAATACTTCAGAAAATCACTTTTAGTTTGTAGGGCACTGAGAATAATTTCCCTCAAGTATTTATTAAACTGGCTGAAAATAATATAATAAATATTAACGGTGATCCTTTATTATTATTATTATTATTATTATTAGTTCACAAGTATGTATGAATGAAAATTAATTCAATGGACCTTTTATTCAATTTATATATAAAAAAATTAGTTGCGCTTTGAGAACTTTCCTGGAAAATACCTTCGAATTTTTTTAGGTGCACAAGACACTGAAAAATGGATTTTCAGAGTTATTTATGAACTCTGTACCAAAAATCCTTTTTGATGTAAGGAAATATGTCCAGAAAATTCATTTCGTTTGTTAAAAAATGTATTTCTACACACCGAAAAAAATTGTCTGACTTATTTGGTAAATACCTCAGACAATCCATTTTCGGTGTCCTACAAAGAAAGGTGGTTTTTAAGGTATCTTGATACATACCTCAGAAAGTCCATTTAATTTCGTTTTACTTTTACACCGAAAAACATATTTTGATAAATACCTCAGAAAATCTTTGTTTCGGTGTCCTACACAATGGGAAGAGCATTTCTGAGGCACTTTAATAAATATTTCAACGAACATTTTCTTCGATGTTTTTTCTAAATACCTTAAAAGATTTGCAACAATTATGGATAAGTGCCACAGAAAATCCATCTTCTTCAGAGCCCTGTACAGCACGAACATTTTCTTCCATGTTTTTTTCTAAATACCTTAAAAGATTTGCAACAATTATGGATAAGTAACACAGAAAATCCATCTCCTTCAGAGCCCTGCACAGCAGCAAGAATTTTCTAAGATATTTTTTATAAATTCCTTTTTTGAGATTGCCTCAAATACCTTAGAAAGTTTATTTCTCAATTGCATCAGCTATCCTGCCAATTTCCTATCAATTGCAGCAGCTATCTCCTAGTGTTTCCTAATTGGTACAGGTTGTTGTCCTAATTGGTTTCTAATTGGTGTCCTAATTTGCACGATACGCATAAATATGTACGCTCCATAGTGTCAACATTTGATGTGCCTTAAACACAGATCGACAACTATCTCGGCGCACTCTGCATCAATTTGAAACTGCCATTTAAAATTTGATCAATATATATTTGCCCAAGAGCCTCTTACAATCCAGCTATAAGCAGCATGAAGAATAATAAGGCGACCTGATTCAGGTGGAACGTTTGAAATACGGTGGAGAACAATTGCATATGAAGTTACACGTCCTAATCTGCAGAGTTTGGGAACAGGAGCAGATGCAAAATGACTGGAATCTCATTGAAAATATTGATGTTTAGGAAGTTTTTTTAAAGAATCAAATTAAAAATTGAGGCAGGCTGGACATGTGTTTCTGTCATAGTAGTAGCTGTCGTCAGCGACCTCTTATTTAATTATAGGCGGAAGACATGACTACACCGCATTATGAGTTCGGCGTTCTATCATTACGCTATGCCTCTGCCTTAAACTAATTCTTAAAATCTTCCTTATAAATTACAAGTGTATGCAAGTTGCATATATTAAGCGTTATATATCGATTTATTAGTTGTATAATGCATTTTATTAGCTGTATTTGGACGAAATGGCACCTTTACAAGTTGGGATGAACTATTAAAGTGTTTTATCTAAACAATGAAGAGCAAGGGACTTTAAGAAACAAAGTACGCCTCGCATACTCTTCCATTGGGTTTTTCTCTGAGAAGCGTCGGACCACCCTCAAATATGGCCAAAGTTGTCTCTACAGTGATCTTAATTAAAAGCGGAACTTTAACAATCAAAGCTCTACCTCTTAAATAACATCTGTAGCTCATATCCGATATTAGGCTCACGTACTAACACGATATTTCAATACCCAATGAAAAATGTTAGTAAGACCAAATTTTAAATAGGTGCATTATTATTTCGAAATATGAATATTCATGAATATGAAGTTTTTTTAAGAATCAAATTAAAAAATGAGCATATGCTTTATACAACTACATGTAATACAACTAATTATAACAAATGCATTATACGACTAATAAATCGATATATAACGTTTAATATATACAACTTCCATACACTTGTAATTTATAAGGAAGATTTTAAGAATTAATTTTAGGCAGAGGCATAGCGGAATGAATGATAGAAAGCCGAACTCATAATTTGGTGTAATGATATCGTGCGCCTATAATGAAATGAAAGGGTATTGACGAGAGCTACTACTATGCCAGAAATACCTGTCCACCGTCTCAATTTTTAATTTGATTCTTAAGAATAAAACTTCCTAATCATCAATATTTTCAAAATAATAATGCACCTATCTATTTAAAATTTGGTCCTACTGCTTGAATTAAATACTACTTTCATTGAAGAAAATTTTATATTCTGAGAAAGATCTGAAAAGAAGAAATTTTATTAAAGGTTTATCGTTTAATTATTAAAATTTAAAAAAAATCCCTCATATTGCGAACTTATTAATATACGTGTCAACGTTGCATATTTATTACCGAATAATATCGTACATAACCGAACGTCTCCATATGTTCACTGACGGCAATCGCGTTTCTGATGACAGTCAGCCAGCTACGCTATTCATTGTGCAAATGGATGTGAGCACAATTGGTATGTTTTGCTTATGAGAATTTCTATATGTGTATGCGAGTAAGAGATTGCCTTTCCACGCACATGTATAATGTACGTGTAATTGGGTCACTGAGACGGCTCGCGTCGTACGGTCATTGCACCGAACGAATGAACAGCGCGGTGCCCGTTATGGCGTCACATACATTCGCATACCGAGCGGTTACTCGCATTTATTCGCCAGCACGCTGTTGCCACGTTGAGAAATAAAAAAATACAAATTAAAATTATTCAAATCTTGTTTCTAGCAGTGGCGTCTTTAGAGTGAGACGATGGGAACTACCAGGCTTAGAACAGTCTTTTTCCCCTGTCGCCAATCAAAAAGTAGAAGAAAAAAACTAAGACCTCAACATTGCTTGGTCTTAAAAATTCACAGTGCCATACAAACATTGATAAAGACGGAAAGTATGTGAAACACTTTTAACAACCTTTAGAGGAGGACTACACCGGAGCTTCTCGCTAGGAGCTTAGTTAATTAGGAATTTTATGTGCAAGGACAAAAATAAATATCTGATGAAAGTTTATATAGACATTCAAAGTTACTCTGATACCAATAACTCCCAAGACCTGTACAAGAAAATATGTTCTATCACTCAGGAGTTCAAACCCCAACGTTGGGCAATTAAAGATCAACATGATTGTTTGAACACAGAATTAGACCAAATTGCATCGGTGTGGAAAGATTAATGTGGCAATCTGTATGCTAACGCGAGTGCTGACCTGAGGGACTATGAAACGGAACCGGATTTATTATTAGATGAGGCGAAAGTCGCAATAGATAAATTAAGAAAAGGTAAAGCAGTCGGAATCGGCAAAATATAAGTAGTGGTCTTGCAGGCTCTTGGCGAATGGGGGCAGAAAATTTGGTACACACTGTAACCATGTATTTTTTATGCCTATTTATCTACAGCACACACAAGTTATGGAAAAGAGGCTTATGGCCTGTGGACTGGTCAACTGCAGAATTGCTTTCCCTGCATAAGAAAGAGTCTTGAACAATCTGCGAAAATTACCGTCTGATAGCTCTGATATCAGATTCCAGCAAGCTGTGTTATACATTCTTCAAGAGAGACTACAAGCCTCCCTGCTACATCAAATAGCTCCAGAACAGGGCGGATTTGTGAAAGGACGAGGTACCCCAGAACAAAATTTAAATGCGAGGCAGGTTATAGACAAGGCCCGAGACTACTCAGTACCGATGTATCTGTGCTTCGTAGATTACGAGAAAGCGTTTGATAATATTCATTGCTCCAGGATCTGGACGACATTAGGACAATTTGGAGTACCATGTCCTCTTATCACTCTCGTCAAAAGCCTGTATGAGACTTCGTCAAAATTTGTAACACATTATCCGAAAATTGTTACATTAGGAAAGCAGCGATGCAACGCACTTAGACAACTTTAGACAACGGAGGAGTGAAGATCGGTGGAAGGCGCTTTTCAAACCTTCGTTTTACGGATGATACTCCTCTGATAGCTAATATCACCGAAGAGCTTTTAGAGTTTCTTCAAAGGAAACAACGTAAGTCGAGATTATGAACTCAAAATCAATGTCAACAAAACAAAAGTCATGATAGTAAGATACCGAAAATCAAAGGCAAACTACAAAAATAGGAAACGTCGAAAACTTTGTCCATTTATGCTCCATGCTCCATAAGTCAGGCTCTTGCAAATTGTAAATAAGATGGCGAATTGAAATTGCCCGCTAGGCTATGACAAAAGTAACAAAAATCGGGGAAACTCTAAATATCACTAGGAAAACAACGACAAGCTTTGTAAACACCCTAGTTTTCCCGGTTTTTTCGTACGCTTCAGAGACCTAAGTAATCCGTTCCAACGACAGGAGAAGAATAGAAGCGTATGATACTGCGAGTTCAGACCCGTACAAAGATTGCCATCGATGGCATATGGACGATTTTTCGGACACATCTCTCGACATGACAGCATGGGAAAACTTATTCAGGGAAGACTGGAACGGTAAAGGAACCGCGGCTGATCCCCAGCTCGGTGGACTACTGGATCAACACAAAATGGATCAAAACTTAACCAGAATTACATACGAACTAATACTTCTGACTTCTAGTGGTGGAAGCGTCTACAAATTTTTGTCTTTGCTTTTTCTTATAAAAATAGAATTGGGGTATGATCATGTGTTAGCGTGATGAACTGTCGGTTTGATGAAATATGTTGTAGAAAAATGTCAGGTTAAGTTGATTATAATTTTTGTACAAAAGAAACGGTTTTGGTAGTATTCCAAAATATCCCCAAATTGGTAAGTCTGTGCAATTGTAATGTTAATTTCTGTTCAAGAAATTTAACACTCTAAATCATAACTGGCAGAACATCTTTTTATTTAATGCTTATCTTGCAATTCGTATTAAATCTTATATGTGAAAAAATTGTAATATTTCTAAATCTTATGATTAAATAATTTTCTTTATTTGTCATATATCATGCATGTCTTCAATATTACGCAAAGTAAAGAACAAAGTCTTCTTATTATTATCATTTGATGCAATGGTTTACATGAAACAGCAAAAAATATGTATACTTATTGCTATAGTGTACAGTTAGCACGCAATCTAAGATGAGTTTACATATAGATGTCAAACATTAAATTTTCCAAAAATGATTTGGAATAGACATAAGTAGTGCAATCAAAGAACTTCCACCTCCAAATTCTTTATTCTAAGAATAATACAATTATTGTGAACCGGATGGCGGTTCTCCCGAAGGACCCATATTCAAGTTAGAGACTTATCATAAAAAACAATAGACTATATAGATCTTTATGATGGCTTGGAATATTGTTGGAATAAATAATTTTTGGAGTAGGAACACTTCTTTGATTGAATTAATCATATATCTTGCAACTAGATTACGGGCATGAGTGGCGCGCAATGAAAAAAAAAATTCGAAGCGGAAAACGCCAAAACACATTAGACGTATTCACTTCGGGGGATTCAATTGTAGAGATCTTTGGATATCTTAAATAAATGATCTACGGGACATCGAGATTCATTCTATCTGAAAGAGTAGATGCACGCGTATAGGAGATAAGGAGTTTGGAATTAATTCCCTAACCATGTTTGGAATTAATTCCAAACAATTGGAATTAATTTCAAACATGGTATCCAAACATAGAGTTTGGAATTAATTTCCTTAACCTTAATTCCTTAGCCAAGCGTAGAGGAGTTTGTAGATGATCGAGAGGAGAGGAAAAAACTTGCCACGACGAAGAGGAAATTCTGCTCAATGCTTAGCAAACTTCCGTTTTGTTAGAACTTCTGCAACAAGCTTCTGCTCGAAACTTAGTACGAAAGGTGGCGACATGATCGACCGAAGACATAAAAACGAAAAATCAGTGGAATCAGAAGAGTTTTTGATTTTGATTCAATCTTTAATTAGTTTTTATTTTTATTCACAATCATTATTGTTAAAATTATGGCTCATGTACAAATGTGAGTAGTAAAATATTTTATTATAAATCTTGATGAAGAAATTGGACACTTTAAGTTCTTTAAATATTATATGAGTAAATAATTGTATTTCAACGTAGCTAATTTTAATTTCATAACAAGCTAACAAACAATTAACTTTTATTTAAATGTTGCTTACTAGTTTTTATATTTACCTAGGTATTGAAAATTAAATAACCTTTATGAAAGTTTAATTAATCAGAACCGTATTATATTTTGTTATGTTCTTAGTCAACCAATCCTTTATTAATTATTAATTAGATGTTGCTTGGTCATTATCTTATTTATTTTTGACTTGGAGAAAAATTGTGTTGTATCCGTATTAACAATTATGTAATTCAAATAAATCTTAATCAGATGTGTTTTATTATTTGGCAAAATTCAGTAACCCCTATAATTGTTGTAGTATGTAACAATAAATTATTTGTTGATTAATAGAATACTTTAAACTCTTGATGTGTTTTATTTGAATTGCGTTTGATAAATTCATGGGCAGTATTTGCTTTATTAAGGTTGATTCTTGGCTTTGATTAAGCAAAGGTTCATAAAATTGTTGTTGTATTGTCACCTTTATTAGTGTTTGAACTTCTAAATAGCCCAAAATAACCTTTCGTTAAATTTAAACTAAGCTCCTAAACAAAACTTTGATTAAAGACTCTTACTATCCCCCGGTTGAATTGAATGTGTTTTGACTGGAAGTAGAACTAAATTATCCTGTTAAAGCTAAGACAATGTTGTTTAAGTTGCTGTTGTTTAACTGATGGTGTAATAATTTTAGGTTTTCTGTGGAGCATTGCCCGAATTCCACCTCTCAAAATCGCAAGAAAATGCTTCATGAAAACCACTTTCTTTGAGAAATAAACAAATAATTTTGTAATGTTTAACCGCCATTCGCCAATATTTTGATCTCCTAGTCAGGACGATATGCTATATCTTAACGCGCAAAACGAATTGCGGACAAAACTATTGTAACGACAAAAAATTATATTAAATATATCTTCAAACATTTGAAATACATAATCTAAGGGAAACGCGCCAGGTGCAGTCGTCTTGTGTCCGCTATAACTTCCGCGGGGTTGAAGAGGAAACTTTACCATGAGTAGAAGTATTGTAGTTAAGAGAAATCAGAGGAACTAACTCAGTGTACGTCCGTAGAATTAGAATTAGAAGAGTGTTAACTGGAAAATAGTTTCTTTTAATGGACGATCTATAAGTAAGAATGAAATGAGTAACTAAGAACAATCCTCGAAACTTTTCTATTGGGCCTCGGCACGAAAGCTATCGAATGAATTAAAGGCGAGGTCCCAGCAAACCTAGGATTAAGAGGTTATGTCTAATTTCACTGCACACAGAAGTAGCTCTGTACAAAAGAAAGGTTGATATACTTCTAGTATTTTGACCCGTCCTTTTTTATTTGTGAGAAAATGCCAGGGATACCAATGTAAGTACATTTTGATTTATTTTAAAGGAACCAGAAACATCTTATGTTTCTTTAATCCTAAGATGTTTCTGTAGTTAATAATTTTATTCGTAGTTTTATTCGTAATTTTATTCGTATCTTTATAACAAAATTTTATTCGTAGTTAATAATTTGATTTCCAATATTAATAATTTTCATTTCCAAAATAAACTTACTAACTAATTTTTTTACCAGTTTCTAAATATATTGGTTGATAAATAATAACGTTATTTCGGCGACTTATTGATCTTATTTAACCAACCAGATGAATATTTAACCAACCAGAACGACGCTGTATTTAATTATATTATTCGCCTCCTGATTTGTATTAATTCCTCGTATCCTTTGTAAATTCAATGAATTCCTTTGTAAATTAAATGTTACTTGGAAACTATTTTATTTATTTTCGCCTAGAAGGGAAACTGTTACATTAAAGTTTCTATATATGTATCGTACCAAGGTATTGTTTTATTACTCATCCAAATTCGTTAAACCATTATAATATTTGAATGTAAACATAATAGATCGGTTAAAAATCTTGTGGTGTTTTATTTGTAGTTTATTTATTTAATTGATGAGCCGTACTTATTTTATTAAAGTCGATTCCTTGACCTTAATAAATTAAGGGCTTCCATAATTCTGGTCTACTTAAAGTGTATAAGTATGTAGGCATATTTCTCAACTTCCAATTAATAATTTGTTAAATTCAGTCTATGCCCTAAACAAACCTTTAAATTAGCTCTACCTTTTCGAGTTCGATTGGATTGGATGGATTTTAAATAATTGTAGAATGTATTTAGTCAGTTAAGAGTTCACACGATCCTTTGTCACAATTTTCAACGTGACACTCGCTTCTGGATTGGATATGTTAATCCATTGTATAGAAATCGTTCAGTGACTCATATCTTTATAACAAATGTCCTTTTATGGAAATTTCACATGCTTCATGATTCCCAAATCAAGGAAAAGAAATGAAAGTAAGCATGTTTAAAAAAACATTCGGAAAAATATTCATCACTGCCCTAGGAAACTGCTTAGGAACCAGAACTTTTTACGGAATAACCAATTCGACTTTAAAACCTCCCGCTTCAGAATGAAAACTGTTCATATACTTCAAATACATGTAAAATTATCACATATCATTTATGGCCCAAAGACTGCTATGGACCCGAACCGTTATTTTTTTTATTCTGGTTTTCATTCCGGTGTGGCAAAGAAAAAATATATCGGTTCAGTTCCGATTTTCGGTTCAGCTCGTTTTTAAATATTAACAAATTAATGTGAATACACAAGATCGATTTTGAGAATCTTAACCCATTGCCCAGAAAACACATTGTGTTTACGAAATAATCTTAAGTAACTTTAAATATTTCTTGACATCTAAGTGCAATTGCGTATGGTCTATCCGATCGTTTAACCGTTTAGCCATGCAGCTTCAGTTTCGCGGAAGGTTATTGCTAATCCCCATCAGCAAACCAATTTGTTACATCGCTGATAGTTCGTGTTGCAAGCCATTTGGGTCGTTCGCAAATGTTACAGTCTAAGCAGAAGTCGAGAGTCGAACTTCGTCAATACGTCACACGTCCAAGTACATCATTCCAGAACCAATGTTTCAGACCTCAGCACTGTGGGACACCATGTATTGTGTGGGAAATTTTCTAGCCTGGTTTCAATTAAATATTCTGGTAAATAGGTCTTAATGAATCTTAGCCTACAGAATGATAGACATCACCCAATATAGGATGGAGTTCTGCACAATTCATTAATGTTAAAGCTTCATAGCAGTGATCTTAATCACATTTGTAACGGAGTAGTCAAGGATTAAAATATGTAAAGGTCTAGTATAATTTCTGTTCTATGATAATCCATATTGAAGTATTGAAGTACGGAATGAGGGGGGCTGTGTAAAGGGTAGTAAACACAGTAGGAACCAATGACCAAACGACAAAAGCCAACAGTTTGCTGAATCTGCTAAGAGGAGCGGGTCGGTTAAAACCTTAGAAGCCCACTCCTTTCGTAAATCCGCTACTGTCTCCAGATATCTTGAAGTATTTTTATATTTTTATTTACAATGTAAACACACCGCACTCCTCATAACATTTTCATAAAATGCAGGCAATCTGTTATACTAACATACGTCCGTCATTAATATTCCGCAAAGACACATTTATGTGTGTTATGTAGATAATTTACGTTTACTATTACAGATTTTTATAAACATAGGTTAATAAAAACATATATAAAATTAAAGTAGGTACCATTAAAAATGTAAATACAGAATTTGTAATAAGCAGTTGAATATAATTACTCGTATTCATATTGCAAAATCGCACAACTAGTATGCATTTTATTTTAAAACAATATTGTATTAATTTTGTATAAAACGGTAAAAAGCTATAAGCAAATAAATGCAAAAATAAGTAAATATGTTTCAAAGTACAAAAGATAAGAAAATGATACTTTATAAGAAATCAGAACCAAGAACATGCCAAGTCGCATGCATACGTACAAATGTATGCGTTCTTTTAATTCGTGCTAGTTTACCGGCAATCCACGGGAACTTACGCATAACGAATGTTGGCCGAAGTTGATCCCCTACTCGCTATACGAATGAGTCCGGATAACGAATGTTGGCCAAATACACACATCGTTTGGGACCCGCTTTACAAAAAACACGAATACACGAAGGAAGTGGTTAATATAATTGTTACTTATATTATTAGCAAATACAATTATTCCCAAAAACAATTTCTTACTGAACTATGCTAAAAAGGCAATATTCCTGAACCGAACTAATGCAATTCATATAACATAGATCTTCATACACATGGTCTTCATACACATGGAACCCTTAGAATAATAATTTTTTTTTCGGGGAATCCCATCCTTAGAAAAATAAATCTTAAAATAATATTCAAATTAGATCAATGTGTTATTTTATGGCAAAGACAATTAAAGAATATTATTGTAATTTTTATTAATTTTTTTAATACAAGCAATGTAATTTACTCATTAGTAGCATCAACTCATTCCCCAGCTGTCTCCTACCCTTGCATTATATTTAGTGACACACGTGTGCTTGCATTGTTTATACAATTAATCAAAGTCTAGCTCTATTGATGTTAACTGCAGTCGCATGACATACGAATGACATACTTTATTTTGACTCGCGGAACCCCCAGAGAGGTGCCAGTTTGGTGCCAGAGAGTTGCATCTATGTCAGTTTGAAGACCACTGACATAGATCAAAGGCTTCAAAGCAGAATTGAAATCATAATCAAATCGAGATACCTCGATACAAAGCACGATTTCCTGCGCGCTGCAATATGTGCGTAGGTGTGCCAATCAAGTATTACTTTAATAATCTAGTGATTTAGTAATACAAGAATAAATGAAATTCTGGAGTGTTTACATATGTTTCAACTCAATGATAATATCACCTAATTAGCAACGAAATTAGGAACATATCAAATCAATCAGTAGGTCGGGTAGCTAATGGAACTTAAAATAGTTTCACATTTATTCTTTCAGGCAAACAATAATTAAAGCAATGTTACGGGCTTTCTTTCTTTTCGTAACAAACACAAACAATGTCCTTGCAAATAATATATTGCACACATTTATATATGGTTGTAGGTAAACACATGTAAAACGCAATAACAGGTTTACAAATTGTTGTTTATTGTTGTAAATGTTTATGACTCTAAGCGCGATTTTTAATTGACAGACATTGTATTGTGAAGCTAATTATAATGCAAAAATGGTTAGGATCTTCCATACTATTTTCCATTAGCAAAAGTAAAATGTAAATAGTATCGAATGGTTTTTGATATTATTTGTTCATTGTCCCTGAGAATGGGTGGGATTATCGAAATTTTTCTTGCGATACGTCGGTGGTCGAATTTATGGATGCTGACGCTGGTTTGATTATTGAAACGTCAGCTTTATTGTTGACGATGTCCCAGCCATTGAATATGATAGAAGATGGAAATACGTAATTGTGTGATGTCAGTGACTGGATATAGTTTAATGAATCTTAATCGTTGTCGAAGAGCAGTGGTTTCCTCCTGGTTCTATTGAAGTAGCGATTGACAGGGGAAGGGTTATAAACGAAAATATGAGATAGAAAAGACAATGAAAAATTCAATATTAGAAATTCAAAGGAGTCTGCCGAAGTATAGGTTGCGTTGTGTAAGTTTGATGATTATAATTTAACGCAGATGTTTGTTGTAGATTTAATTTGTTTGATAGTTTATTTTTGAACAAATCATATCCACGGCCGCGATAAGCACTCGCAGACCGTAAAATAGATATGGTCTTTTTATTGTTAATTATAGCATGGAATAAAGCGATATTATCACGTCACATCCGAATATCACATTTCCCAAGTTCCGTCTAAAGACGCTAGATTGCGTGTACCTTTTTATATGGAATTTTCTAGGATGCAGCTGCTCTGATGGGTCAGCTGGCCAGTGGCACTTTGTGTGACTCGACGGCACGATAGGCGTGGCCTGAAAGAAATTTCTGGCAGAAAAATGTAGGCAGTCTAGGACTTCGACCAATAAAAAATTTCTTCCTGATGCGTTAATAATTTTAAGGATCAATGTCGCATTACTTTTGTGACGTAAACGTAAGTGGTGGTATTTTCTCAACTGTGGTGGTATTAGCTTTACATGACTAAAAGATTCGGGAAGCATTGCATTGAAAGCAGTAAAATACATGGAATTAAGATCCAATCAAATTCGCCTAAAGCACAAAAGGCTATAAGGCTTAACGACTTATTTAAAAATAAGTGGCGCAAATACGTTAAATCGTAAAATTTAAAATAATAAGAATAAAAAAAATCGTACGAATATTGCAATGCGAAAACTTCCTATATGTTGTGAATAACCACTAACACATCTTTAAGGTAAAAGGACGCCGAAACCTGGCGGCATGAGATCATGCTCTGTAGAGCGCTAAGCGGCCTTCTCGCGCATTTCGGCGAAACGTTTGATGGTTGTTTTTCGATGCGAATTTGCTTGTGTATAAATGTCTGTAAATATTACTTCCGTGTTGAATACTATTTCCTTCTCATGACTCGGAACCTTTGATGTTTTTCTCGCTGTATGATATTTTTATTTGAAGCGTTTAAATCTTTATTTTATTAATTTATTTTTACATTATTATTATTTGGTAATTAGTTATTACTAAAGTGATTTATTAACTGGTATATTATATTTGTTTGAAGAATTGTGTTAGATTTGATTAGTCAATATATATTACATTAGAGGATTACTCTCAGGCAATTGATGAATTATTATTAGAGAACTGTTTATTGCAATTTAAATTGTTTTAATCCTTAGTAATTAGAATGTTTCGGGGTACACGAATTGCGGGTTATTATTGAAATTCTAATGCTAAATAACTTACAGTCTAATTTCACATGAATTGCGGACCAAACTTGAGCACATAGGAAAGTAACAGTTGATGAGATTTTGATGAGTAATAAAAAAATTTATATATTACTTTTCAACTTGGCCAAGTAAACAACAAAAATCTTTTGAAATATGTTGAGAATAAAAATGTTTTGCTATCCGGATTTCGAAGTAACATAAACTTTCTTATTAAAGCGTTAAAAAACGAAAAGTTACTGTAAACAAAAATCATTAAACGTAAACTATTAAATGAAAATATTAAGCCTCAACAACGAGGTAATGAAAATTTAATAAAAGTATAAAAAATTAAATTACCAGCATAATAAATAATGATAGTGACCAGAAAACTTTTCTCTCAAAACACCATATTAAATATTTAAGCTTTGAAGTTAGAAAAATATTTAAATCGAAATAAATGCCAAATATTAACCAAAATTAAACACTAAAAGATCCCGAGCTCTTTTACTCATCAAACAAAACATGTGCTATAAAATGATGTGCTTTTCATAAATAGAATATATGTAGAAAAATTATCATTACTTGACATATGAAAGAATAATAAGCTTGACAATTTTTTTTTCTAGGAACACCCTTACCTGAATTCTATTAAAACAGGGGGAAAATAATGTTCAAAACATTAATTCAGTATTTAATTTTAATCTTTGGTTTCATTTCAAAATCCACAGTTGATAGGCGTATAAACGCCCATTATCAACTGACTAAATTTATTAATATGGAAATAATCAGCAAAAGAAACAATATTAACTGACTAACTGGAACGATCCGTCAGTAAGTATATGTTAATCCAACTTCAGTAATTAAGGTTACCAAATTCAATATAAAAATAAGTATCTATTGTACCTGTTCTAAAAAAACTATAAATAAATATTCTAAGAAAAACCGTCTTCAAAATCCTTATAAACAAACAATAAATTGAGATTGTTTTTCTTAGAACTGTTATTTTTGTTGTTTTTTTTTTCTTTAGAAGAGATACTGTAGGTACTTATTTTTATATTGAATTTGATAACCTAAATTATTGAAGTTGGATTAACAATAGTTACTGACCGATTGTTCCAGTTGTGCATTTAATGTTGTTTCTTTTGCTGATTGTTTCCATATTATAATTTAGTCAGTTGATAATGGGTGTTTATAAATCCTAGTCTAGCATTTTTCATTGTAAACTTTGTAATGAAATCGAAGGTTAAAATTAAATACTAATTAATGTTTTGAACATTGTTTTTACCATTTTTTTTAAATAGAATTCAGGTAATGATCCTATATAAAGAAAAATTCTTTCATATGAAAAGTAAGATATGTAAAGTAAGATTTTTTTACATGTATTTTATGGTATATGTTTATGCATAAGAAAATGATCGAGGACGTCCTGGTACTTAAAAATATTTCCAATTATATACCTATAGATGGCAAGGGGGGAGGGGAGAGTTCTTAGAATTTAGTCCGCAATTCATGTACGCCCAAATGCTTTGTATATTATTTTGGTGACCTATCTTGTCATTACAATTTTATAAAATAATACAGAATTGAATACAAAACAACAATGAAACTAGAGATGTTCATAAATACTTAAATTCATTAAAAATATTCAGTTTTAATACATCTTAGTGTACTTTATAGCTGTTAAAAGCACAGCAAAGTATCTACTTAGATAAACAAGTGCGTGGAAATTTGTATTAGACATCCGTATCAAGAAAGAAAACGACAACATAATTCCACTAATAATATGCCAGTGAAGAAAATAACTAAACTACGCCCAGCTACAATAATCACACAACCATTCGGAGATAAATTTAATACAAGAAGAATAACCAGATTATATATAAGAAGCATTACTCAATAGTCTTTAAAAAGCCTCGATGCCAAATGAGACTCTGGCGAAACGTCGGCAAATAAAATGCCCAATACGCCGAGTACAACACAGAACACTAATAACAACATATTTAATTATACCCACGGAAATCTGAAAT
>WYDF02242857.1:0-20798 GCA_009867245.2 Adranes taylori
TTTTAATTTATAAGTAACATTGCTACAAACCATTTATTTACAGATTGAAGGATGGCGTGATGTGAAAACTTGCATCCGGGGTCCTCTTTCAAAACTTATGGACCCTGTCAAGACAGTGCAACAGCAACTGCAATTATGCTTAACCGACAATGAATTCAGACAGACGACATCGGCGCAAATGAACGATATATACAATTTTATGGATGGCCAAGTAAAAAAGAGTCAAAGTATTTTTGAATTGAGAACAACTGTTTGCAGATTTATTGATTTTATATGTCAGAGTATTATTGGCAAAGTTATTAGAGGGATAAGATCTTTCATATCACGAATTATAAATCACTTTAAAGGAATTATTTCTGCTCTGCTTGGTATAGCAGGTCAATGCGATAAAGAGTGTAAATGTGCAAATGGTGCGTTTATTATTTGGGAAAGAAGTCAAAATAAAATTCTTAATCAACTGGCAGGTTGTACTCTTTAAAACAATGTAAAACTATTTTATTATACAACTATTAAATATATAATAGATATGAAATAACTAAAGCTTATATTGTTAATAAAAGAAAATAAGTTATCTAATCAACTTGTTGTTCAAAATTATGAGCTGTAATAGGCTACGTGTGCTAAATACCAAACCCTGCAGCGGGTAAAGCCGTTGCTTTTATAATATTTTTAAGTAATATTCTTGGATTAGCTTATACATTATTGAAGCTGAATCCTAAACTTGATGAGATAACAACGATCTTGTATCGATTGACAATAAAAACTTCTAACAAGATTTTAAAAAGTAATAATGATAAACAGAACTTATTTCTTCGTTATAGCTTCCTTAAAAAAAGTATACATCTAATGTTGATTATTTCGTACAAGATTATTACGTTTTGTCTAAGGATCATTACGATTTGTTCATCCCCCCCCCCCTCCTTCCCCCCTTTGAAAGGAATTGGCTTTCAAAATTATACCATAATTGGAATTTACTTAAACTGTAACAAAACATTCTGTTAGAACAGGATGTACTAAATTAGTAGTGTTGGTACTTTTTTTCTGGAGAAATAGGTCTAACTTTACGAGAAGCTGGTTTAAATCAGTTACGAAGAAATCTTAGAATTTCTGTGAAATCAGGTGAATACTATAAAAATCTCTGAAGAGAACGTAGTTCCTCAAAAATTAAAATCTGATACATTTTCTCATTGTCTCCTGTTATTACGCAATATTACGATCCTGGTGATATTACGCAATTATACTGTCCGAACCGACGGATAATTGAGAATATGTCGTCCTGATGTTTTGGACCTATCATCTGTAAGTCATTAAGGGATACTTCTGAAGTAGTTGATGCAGCTGCGTTAAAAAGTACGAGTAACTCGTTGGTGGAATGCCTTTCCTTAAACACCCTTGATGGGGATGTTCATAAGACGGTATTGCAGATGTATAAATATTGATACGACCTAGGTTACAGTATTCTTGCAGAAATGTATCATCGGAATTACTGAACTTCTCATCTCGTGACAGTTGTTTGTTTAGAAGCACGTTCGATCGCATTTGGATAGTCCCTAAATGGGAGTGTAACATTAAAGCGACTTTTCTTGTTACCATCTAAATTTGTCCTTAAATTAAATTCTGATTGCTTCTCCTGCTCGGAGTGGATAACTGCAGATGGCGATATTTCATCTACTTCTCAAAATCTGGACAACTGATTGTGAAGTTCGTAATTTGTGATGAAATAACAGGAGTTGCATACGCCGTTGGTACAGGATCTGAAAATATCCACCCAAAAGTAATTGTTTCTAAATTTCGTCAACTGCTTTGTCCTAAACTGCTTTGCTCAATTAATTGTAGAAGATATGTAATTTATACTCATCACAGATATATTAAGGGACGTCTGAGGTTGCAACGTACAAACTGGTTACCAACTTCCTGAGTTAAATTTAGAGTTCTGTACTTGTGGTGATTACAATCAATATTTATGACTTGAAAAGAACGGTAGACAAGAGGATATGTGTTCAAACATTTATTGAATTGATGTGAGAATTCAAAGATATCTAAATGAAAGAACCTCAGTTAGATATCTAAATGAGGTTCTTTACTACTAGATGTCTGTTCTAGCGGTGGAGCTGAAAGATGTACTAAACTAGAAGATTGCACTAGATGAGCAAGAATTTTATTTTGCTCACCATGCAGGAAGCTTTAAATTTGTTTGCGAAATGATGAATTAAAGCAAAGCTTAAAATCCTTGATACGAGATACACGGTCAAATCTGTAAATTACAGTTTACATTTCAAATTTGTAAATTACATTAGATCTATTAAATAACTGAAGAGCTGCACGAAGGTAGTGAAACTTTTGTATAGGATTAGTAGCTAAACTCTCGTGGATAAGAGTCATAAAACTCAAGCCACTTCATCAAACATTGGCAACTTGATAGTTGAAAATTTGACATTGTAACAAAGTTTTGACCATTGAGGCCCTGACAATGGGTTTGATGTATTATCCTTTTGTGAATAATCATCCTAACCTAACCTAACAATTCCCAATAAGGCATTTCGGATATTAGAAAGAAGTATGTATTTTCAAAATCTTCTCTTTCTCTAAACTCTAATGAAGCATCACTGTTTGAAAGTGAAAGTTCATTTTGCGTTTCTTCAAAATCATATAACAATTTTTCGAGTCTCAAGAATCTCTCTTGAATGAAATTTTATTTTTTGGCACTCCTCAAATGTTCAATCAAGAATTTCCAACTGATCCTTTAACATTATTAAAAAAAATTGAAGGATGCAAGGGAGATTTAATAACACCTCGTGTCTGGTGTAAGTTCATTACATTTGCTCACGTTTCGACATTCATAATGATGAATCTAAATGATAAAGACAATGAGAATCAAGAAGAAATAACAAAAATCACACAAACCAAGCCATATCAAAGATAAATATTTGGTAAATTCAAATTTACTGTACTTACGACATTAAATTTGTAATAAATGAATTGTAGTTTACACAAAAACACAAAGATTTGTTAATGAGGTTTGAATTAATTAGTTAAGACAAAGATTTGTTAACTGAATCAATAGCACAAATGAAACTATGGAAAACTCAGAAACTGGAAACAATGCTACTTAGCGCTTTATTCAGCAGATTCTGCATCATCCAGTCTGAATACTGTTGACTACAATCTGATTATGTGATATAATTCAATCTGGGTGCGGATGATTACAATCTGCGTGTACGATTCAATCTAATTTGGATGCTCTTAATTACAATATACGGATGCGGTTTACTGGATTCTGTGTATGCGATAGACTGGTTTCTCATAATTATATTATGGGACCTCTGAAGTATCATAAATGGATTAGCTTATCCATTAATGCAGTTGAATATTAAGCTTGATGAGATTACAAGGATCTTGAATCAATTGACGAAAAAATCTGACTAATCAATATAATATTTGCAATTAGAACTTTATTTCAAGTTGATACGAACAAAACTTCTTCTCTATCTTAATGACTATTTAAAGTCGGTCTATTTTTGCTTTTCAGACCTATCACCAACCTAATCTACAACACTATTATACTGTTATACATGCATCTGTCTACTCTGTAGAAAGAGTGAAAATTTACAATTTAAGTAACTGTCTTTCAAAAAGTCTACCAGACAATTCACTACCTCCCGTGATAGACAGCAGAGAATATTATCAATATGAAAAGGAGCATTCATTTTAAGTTGATGAAGATTTTTGCATAATTGCTTGATTTGAACTTCGTTTTCAGAACATGCAAAGAATATATGGTTGAGATCCCCATATAATCTGCACTAACTGCGGTTCTTGCTTAATACATATACGAAACATATGGCAGGATGCCCTATTAGACTAGAGACTGCAATTCTGGAAGTAATTCCTAATTAATTAAACAATGGGATACTCTTAATCTTTGGGTTAATTGAAAATAACTTCTTCCCCGTGGGAACTGATAAAGCTTCCCATTTGTCCTGCCACCGCAAAAGTACTTCATTCCGAATTGATGGATATAAATACATGTAATTCAATTCAAATGAAGTAATTAATTTCGAAAGTCAAGCTTTTGCAATACTATCAGTTCTTTTATTACCTTGAATTTTGTTTGACCACGAACGCAACATAACCCAATGAGCATGATGAATGGAAGAAGGGGAATATTGTGCCTGTACATAAGAGGGGAAATAGAAGGGAAGTCGAGTTAAAGGCGAATAACGATAATGGACAATATATACAGCTTGTTTGCTAGAGTGTTAAATAGTCGGGTTGAAGAGGAGGTTAGACAGAAGAGGGTGTTGACTATAGGCCAGTGTGGGTTAATCAGCGGTAAGTGGACTGTGCATAATATTGACACAATCAGTTATACTATGAATGGAGAAATATCGAGAAAAAAGGAGTTATACCTACTTTTTGTTGACTTTAGCGCTGCCTTTGACAGGATTATGACACTGATGCTATGGCGGAAAACGGTGAGTGTGAGAATTTCTAGAGGTATGATTAAGCATATATGTATGATTAAGGATTTGTATGATGGGACGTTTGTCAGAGCAAGAGTGAATGATAGGGTTTCCGATTGGTTTGGGACAAAAAGGGAATTAGACAGGCGCTTGTCTGTTTAATATTTATTTGCCAGATTTGGAGGAGGTGTTGATGAAATGACAAGCCGTTGGACTTATAATAAGAAATAAGAAAGTGTGGTCCTTTACTTATGCAGTTGATATTGTACGTATGGCTAGTAGCATGGAAGAGATAAATGAAGTGATTGGGAGGGTTAAAAGTACATCGATAAGAGAGGACTGGATATGAATGTAGAAAAATGAAGGTAATAGTATGTAAGAAGTGAGGGAGGGAATGTAGGCACGACGTTTTTAAAATAGGGAGTCAAATTGTAGGGCAGGTTCAGATGTAAGTATTTGGGATTCATGCTGGCCCAAAATGAATTGTGCAAAGAGCTTATATTTCTGGTTACCAAACAGGTAATGGGAGCTATGGAGAGAATGACGTTAGTATGGGACAGACAGTTTGGTGATTCTGTGCGTATGAGGAAGAAGATTATGGACATATTTATGAACTGTATTATGGTGTATAGGTCGGACATATGGGCGGTTGAGGAGCGAGAGATGATTGAGAGGGTGCAAGTACCCCTGACACAAAAACAGTATACAAGTTAAAATGTTAAAATGGATTTTTTTTCGCTGTCTCCGAATTAGTAAGGGAAGAGGCGTCGGTTGTGTTCCTCTCGTGTTACTTTTTTAAAGCCATCCTTTGCTGAGCTGTAGTTGGTAACGGTGAGCCCTGTGTTGTCTTACGTTCTTCATTTTGCTTCGGTGGAGTGAACGGAACATGTACGTTTACTAGTAGTCGCGGTGTGCGTGTACAGCGCGTGTACAGCGCCTTTTGGTTATTCTATCGCGTTCATATTTACTCATTTAATATGCCACACGTTTGGCGTCCCTCTTCTTCTGCTGCTGGCCACATCGTCTTCTCATTGAAGAAGTAGAAACCTGTAAGGGGTGTGTAATATTGATATAACTATGAGAGAAGAATTTAGATTAAATGATGATGTTGAGAGATCAGAAGATTCAGCCGAAAATTTGATGACGTAGATTATGAATATGATTTGATGATTGTACAATTTTTGTAGTTGAAGTTAACTTAATTTAATTGTAATGTAATAATAAGTGAATTTTCGTAGGTGGCGCTTACTTTAGGTGCCAAACAAATTCAAAAGTGCAAATTCTGCTCACATTATGAGAAAAAGTTGGTTATCTAATGAAGAGTTATTTTTGATTGAGCTGTCAGAGGTCGTCACTCAAGAACGATCAGAATTAAAACCAAAAATGTGTTTGTCTCTTGATAGCTTGTGTAGTAACTTTTTATGCGAATTCTCTAGGAAGGACGCAGCTTTGAACGGATCAGCTGAAGTGTGACATTTTATGTCAGCACTTCACATTTTATGTTATAAAAAGGGCGAGACTTGAAAGGATTGTCGATGTGGTTCTTACTGATGATTAACTTTTGAGTTTTCTTGCAGATTATCTCCATACCATATTTATTGTATATGATCCTCTGAAGTCCCTCAACAGAAACGGACATTAGAACAGTATCATATGAATATTTTACCCTGTTTATTATTTCTCCGTCTATTAAAAGCCCATCTCATGTCTTGTCTATTGCCTCCGCATATGTTCTGAGTGCATTTAGCAGAGATGACAGGATTCACCCTAATACACTCCTTTCCTCACGTTAAACTGTTTGATGTTTTGTTGTCAACTCTAACCATGGCCTCTTATTGTAAATATACCTTTGATAGCACCTCTGTATCTCTATCGTCGATTCCTGAGCCCGTAAAATTGACATGACTTGTTGTGCTGAACTTATGTGCATGACTTGTTGTGCACCACCTACGAAAATTCACTTATTATTACATTACAATTAAATTAAGTTGATCTAAGACCTTTTCAAAATCTATGAAGCATGCGAAGACGCTTAGATTGTACTCACATACTCGTGCTCGTCACGTGTTTGTATTAAGAATAGGGCCACTCTGGTGCCTAATCCCTTTCCGTAGACGAACTAAATGTCACTAATATCAGGCTATGGTCAGAATATTTGATCGTGTTTGCCTTTTTGGGGAGCGGAATGAATGTTGACAAAAGCCAATCCTTTGGCATTTGGTCACCTGTATAAATTCTATTGAATAGGACTACCCTAGAAGTTTTAAGTTAAAGGGAAAGATGTGATACTATAAAAGTGGGAGAAGAAAACGAAGGTTTTGAGCAAGTTATGGGAAAACATGACTTGGTGAGCGAAATGTAAATGGTGAATTGTTTATTAATTTGTGTGCTAGCCATTATTTGGTCATTAGAGGAACATTATTCTACACAAGGAACGCCATAAAGGCACCAGGGTGTCACATGATCATCCCACCAAAAACCAAATTGACCTCATTGCAGTAAGTCAGATATGGAGGTACTCTCTACAAGATGTACAGGACAAACGGGGAGCAGATATTGGGTCTGACCTTCATTTGGTAATTGCCTGGTTCAGATTTAAGATACCTGTACACATGGGAAAATTTCAGAAGCGAAGTAGACTCTTTGTTGCAAAATTGAAGAAAACATTTTTCATAAGCTTTCAAATTGAAATTGAGAAACTAATTTGAGGTTCTTGATCTGGAGGCTACTGAAGGAGGGTAAGAAACATGGGAAATAATTAAAAAGACCTTTGTGGAGACATGTGCGGACACCCTAGATCATAGAGCAAAGTTTAAAAAAAATGGATGTCGGGTGAAACGTGGAAATGATCGTTCAGCGGAAAAAGATGAAACAACACAGTTTTAACGTGTAGCCGAGGTCTGCAAAAGTAGAGTTTGATAAAAATTCAGTTACTTAAATCGACAGATAAAGAAAAGTGCTCGTAATGACTGACGGAGACTAGTTGAAGAAAAGGCTAGAAGAGCTGAGGCTGAGGCAACCGCACGTAGAGTGACATGAAGGATTTGCATCAGACTACTAGAGTACTATCAAAGAGGAATTACTTTCAGAGGTACTCATCCAAATAACTGATCACGTGAACCAGGATGGAGAAGAGATGAAATAACGATCTTTGTATAAAGGTTGAATACCTGTCTACGAGTGAAATCAAGAGAGCACTGAGACATGAAAAATGGGTCACCAGGGTTAGATAACATACCACCAGAAAAACTGAAGCTGAAATTGACGTCATAGCCTGGGCTTTGTAGCCGCTTTTCCAAAAAGTGTGGCAAGAGGAAAAGATTCCTCTGAATAGAAGAAACGGCTCATAATAAAGTTACTTAAGAAGGGTGACCTAAGCAAGTGTAACAACTGAAGAGGAATCACCTTGTTATCAATACCTCGTAAGATATTTACATGCATCATCTTAAATCGTTTTAAGACAGCAGTAGAACAGAAGTTACGGACAGAACAGGCTGGTTTTTGTGAACATCGTAGATGTGTAGGCATGATCCCACTCTTCAAAGTATCATTGAACGGAGCTGTGAGTGGAAGTTTAGCACATATGTATATGTAATTTATCGATTTTGATAAAGCTTTTACCTCAGTGGTAGACAAGTCATGTGGCAACTCTTACTAAAGTATGGCATCTCGCCGAAGATCGTTAATCGAATACGAGAGACCTACAATATCTATACCAAGTGGTGCATGAAGGAATATCAATAGTGCCTTTGGTGTGACCTCTGGAGTTAGGCCAGGATGTACACTCTAGCCTATTATTTTTCGCATTCTAATCATTCTAGATGATATCATAAGAAAGTATAGTAAAAAACGAATGGGTTTACAATGGGGATTAACGGACAGACTAGAAGACTTAGATTATGCAGACGATATCTGCTTGCTGGCACACACCTTTCAGCATATGAACGAGCGGTTTAAAGAACTGTAAAGTAAAGTACGGATAAGAGGGCTCAAGATTAACTACAGTAAGATAAAGGAGATAAGATTGTTTTCAAGAAATCGAGTTTCAAATTGGATGGCCAGGAAATCGAGGAGGCAGACCGGTTTTGTTAATTAGGAGATATGGTAAATAAATAAGATGGAGCATTAGAGGACATTAAAGTACGTACAGAGAAGGCAAACGGGTCCTTTGTGCAGCTCTACCAAGTGTGGATAAGTCATAAAATACCTGGACGAACAAAGTTCAGAATGTTTAACAGTAATTGTAATATGTTCTTCTC
This sequence comes from Adranes taylori, assembly GCA_009867245.2. Classification (NCBI taxonomy): domain Eukaryota; kingdom Metazoa; phylum Arthropoda; class Insecta; order Coleoptera; family Staphylinidae; genus Adranes; species Adranes taylori. The sequence continues at coordinate 8,723 of WYDF02242857.1, forward strand.
TACGCACGTGAAACCTGGAAAGTTAGTGCAAAAATTACAAACATGTTACAAACATTTGTAAATCGATCTCTTCGCAGTATACTGGGCGTTTGCTGGCCAGACATGATGATAAATGAATATCTATGGGAACGGACAGCATAAACTCCTATTGTTAACTAGATTAAACTGCGGGAGTGGAGATGGATATGCCATACTTTGAGGAAGCAGGATGTATCCAACGAGAAGAAAGCGTTGGAGTGGAACTCCCAAGAGAAAAGGGGGCGTGACTGGCCACGGCAAACTTAGAAGAGATCTGTGATGAATGAAGTAGTTGAGGCAGGAAACAGTAGGGGAGAACTACAATGGTTGGCATGAGAGTCGAAACTCTATTAAATACATTTGCTCCTATGGTAGCCACAGGAGATAAATCAATGTAACTCAGTAGTTCTACTTGTTCCGAGTTCAATAGTTTGGGAACATCCCCGTGTATTTGATCTGGCTCGGGAGTCTCGTTGTTATTCAGTTGTTTGACAACTGATTGCACTTCCTGCTGTGTGATGATAGGGTATACATTGCCAGTCTCTGCAGTCATGTAGTCCCTGCATTCGTACAGCTCCGTACAGCTCATCCATATTCTGTTGCCACCTTACTAGTTTCTGGTCTCTTTCAGTAATGATGATGGTCATCTATATCCAAGATTACTCCTGCACCTCACCTTTGATGTCTTCCCGTAGTTTCTTTATTTTCTTGTGGAAACCGAAGCTCTCATGTTTTTTTGTAGCATCTCGATTTCTTTATCCTTTTCCTGTCGCAATCATTTATTATCCTCCTTGATTATTTTTAGAACTCTCCTTTGCATTTCTCTGTATTTTTTTTTCCTTGTTTCGATGTTTCTTCTTTCTTCCATAAGTTTTAGGATAGTTTCTGTCATCTATTCTTGTCTCTTTAATGTCATATCTGGCTTCTGCTCCTGCTCTGTTATAGAATCCATAGAAGTTTTCATCTTTTTATACAGGACTTCTATTTCGGTTTCCTGGCTGCTCATCAGTTCGTTGTTTATTCTATACTTAGTTCATTGTAGTATATTTTCTTGTTTGTGTTTCTGCACGCCAGCACGTTTACAGGGCCTTTTATTAAATATTTTCTTTAATCAGAGTTTGATAAGAGTCTGCACCTAGGTAGTTTTACAAGAGATGACTGAGTTGTGATATTATCTGTTTATCATCACAAAGTCAATTTAATTCCTCACAATTCTATGATGGTTATCAGCTGGAGATCTCCAGGTGTATATCCTCCTGGGAGGTGGTTTATTATTGTAAAGTCTGTCTGTTGGCAAAGTTCTATTAAGCATTCACCTCTCTCATTACTCACTCGCAGTCCGTAGGCTCTCAATAATTCCTTGTTCAATCTTCGCATACATGTCGCCCCAAAATTACGTTGACTTTTTCTCTCTTTGTGCTTTTGACGGCAGTTCCAAAGTGTTCATAGAATTCTTCTGTTTTTTGTTCTTTACGTTCAGATGTCGGTGCATTTGACTGCATGATGTTTAAGTCAAATGCCTTTGCCTTGATTGTTATCAGCGTAACTCTGTTCGATTGAGTAATAAAGCCCTTTAGTCTTTCGTTGGTTTGTTTGTTGAGAATTACTGCTATACCACTTCCCTTTCTCGTAGTATTGTTCCCAGAGAAGCATATGATGTGTTCGTCTCTAATTCTCCAAACTAATATGTCGATCTGGAGTCATTTCAACTATTTACTATATTTGCCGCTTTTTCGGCTTTGCACATTCCACGTACTGATTCTGGAAAACCGGGAAATTTTTAGCACTCTCTCCCCATCAAAGGAATGACTGGGACTGAGGGCCGTAGTTTGATTTTCTATATCCATTCTGATATCTACGATGAGGAAACGAATATTTCTACTAAATAAAATTTTTATCCAATTACAGTGTAAACTTATTACGAAAATAAATTTAATTCTATAGATTGCGTAACTTAATGAAGTATATGTTAAGTTATGTAATGATTTCCCATATTTCACATTACTAGTGCTATTCAACATGTACCTAAACAATAATATTTTCTAGTGAAAGTTATTTTAAAACCATCATTATGGGACTAATGTTTATACCTACAAAATGACATGTTATTTTCTCAAGAGCTCTACAATAGTAAAATATTGCAACGCAGAATCCTTAGAAATTGCTCATCGCTGCTAGCCGATTATGCAATATCAGAGAAAGTAATTCATCTGTCATACTTAAATTGTTCAATTTAATTGTATTATCATCGATTATTTTATTATTAGATTTTCACAAAACTATGTCGTATTTAAAAATAAATTTACGACATATACGAGGAGGAATTAGAAAATAACATGCCAATGTTTTATCAAATGTCAATGTTGCATTAATTTTTAAGTCTGGCTTCAAAATAACGAGCAGTTTATAAAGGCGAACTGGGCTCAGTACTTACAATCTCTCCTTAATGCCTCGGGTAAGATACGAGCGATGAGCGGTGAGAGGTAAACGACAAGATTGGTATTGGATGGATGAAAGTGAGTAGGATATATAGGAGAGATGAGGAAAGGTGAGAGCATTTGGTGAATGCATGTACGGATATAAATTGGAGTGATAAAGAAAGATGTTTTGTGGAGAATATATGAATGTGTTTAGGGGGAGGAATAAAATGTTCTGGGAGGAAAAAATATGAAAAAAATGAAAAAATATGTACGAGAGGAAGAAGGGACAAAAAGTTTGTTTAATTACCTAAAATCTGTTATTATTGAAAAGAATATTGCTAAGTAAGTTATGTTAAAAGTTATGCCAATAAAAGTTTTTGATTTGATAGCACAAGCGTTCCATGGCTTGACCAATAAAGATATTCTCAAAAACGGGTTAAATTTTTAACCTCTTTTTCTAGTTAGATTGATTGATGTATGTGTTACCTTGTGGTAGTCTATGATGAGATCAAATAGAAATGCTTTTAATTCGTTCCTACCACATATAGTACGTTTATACCACCTACAGTTAAGATTGTGACTATAGTTTCAACCATTTCGTACCATTTTGGGACATACATACTAGAGGTTGTAAGGTTCTATTATTGGGATGTTTTTGTGACCATATTGGGGCTACTAGGGATTGTATTTAGTAGTGTTAGTTAAAGTAGAAGGGCAGAGAATCAACAACTACCACAATTGTTGTGTTGATGCTCCCGTCTATGTAGTTGTTGACTCTCTCCCCTTGTAAATTAACAGCTAAAACACCCCAATAATAGAACTCATATGAACCGTAGAATCTATAGTCTGAAGAAGGCCCGAATGGGTTGAAACTATAGTGACAATGTTAAAAATTACAGCGCTGTCGTGGTACTACACGTGGTAGTAACGAAGTAAAAACACTTCCAATAGATCTCTTTATATAGTTGTGCTACCATATACAGTTTTTCTGATGATACTCTATGAGATTGGTTCTATGAGATTCTATGAGTCGTTCTCTGAGATTGGTTGCATGTAAACTGCACGTAAATTGGTTGCACGTAGAATACGTTCACTAATGACTGAAATGTCATAACCATGTCAATATTAATCTTCCGTTGACTGGAACTACCAAAGTCTTTGTAGATTAAGTCAAACGCTGTGTACGAGCTGAGTTATTTTAATAGAAATGGCCGTAGGAACGCTATGTCTTGTTCGGCTTTACTTCATAAAATTCTTACCGATAAGCCTTTCCATAAATCACTTTTCACTTTCTCTTGTTTCTACTGAATTTTCATTTTTATTATGTAAGTTACTGGGACGGGTCTAACAACCTACGGAATGCCAACTCTGCAGATCGAAATTTAATATTAAAGGACGCCGAAATTGTCTCTTTATATAACTTCATTATCCTTCTCTCGCATAATTCCCATAATATTCCTTGAGAAATTACCGGACGACATCTGTCCTATCTGTAACTCTTTTCTAATCATTTAGATTTTCCGCTGTCTTCTCGAACTTGTTTAGGCCCCTTCTCTAAATGATTTGCCTTTTTTCGTTTCCTGTTCCCCCATGTTCTATTTCGAAAATAATGCTTGCTGTGACTGAGACTCTTCCCTTATTGACTGAGAGGAGCGTAGACGTAGCTTTTAGTACTTAATCTTCCACTAGTCGATCTGTATTATTTATCTTTTCATCACTATGCGCATTAAGCCTTTATATTAAGTTTTCTCTTCTTTCTGTTAGAATTAACTCTAAGTCTGGACCTGCAATGTCTCCGTAAATTTTTATTCGGCACATAAAATGGAACTTCCAATACCCTTCGAATCAGCTTGTTTTTTCTACGTCTCTCCCTCACATCTTTCAAATCATTGAATCCATATTTCGTTGCCATAAGTTAGCTGAGGGATTAATAAACTACTCAAAAGTCTTACTCTTGCTCTTCAGCTATTTTGTTACTGTGCCTTAAAGCACAGTAAAGCTTCCTGGATGATTTTAGAGATTCTTCTTATGTGATCCTTCAAATCAAGTGTTCTATCAAACATTACTCCTGAATATGTAGCTTTATTTTTGAATTTTGTTTTGTTTGCTTCCGAAAGTATATAATCTGTTTTCGATTTTCTTGTGGTGAATTTGATTATTTCGGTTTTTTGAGAGTTGCTTTTAATTTTCCATCTTGAAAAGGAGTTTACCCGCTTGTTTAAATTTTTCTGCATTGTGCAAACGGTACGTTCTAGGCCATTCTTACATGTTACTATCGTAGAATCGTTCGCAAATTGTAGTACAGTAGAATCCTCATCTCTAACAAATTTGGGAATGTCGGCTACAAACAGAGCCCTTTGTCAGGTCTTCTTTAGAATCCCCAATTCTGCTCCTACTTAAACTTGATAATTTCTGTTCTTTAAAAATCTCTGATAATTTTGATCAAATATTTTGCTATATCCATATCCCAGATTTTCAGAAATAAGTCTTTGTGCCACACTCAATCATAGGCCTTTTCAACATCAAATAGGGTAACGAGAGGGCTTTTTGTTCCCCTATGGCTTTGTTGACTATTGCCTCCATATGCTAGACCCCATCCCATTCGAGATTCTAGCTCAAGGTTGTTTCCTTCAACAAAGTTCAACAGATGTTCTTTTAAAATTTTCTCGAATATCCTGGCCATGACGTTTAATACACTAGTGGGTTTCCTATTTTGTAGCATTGAAGCATTCTAGACTTTTATGGGACTGTTGTAATTATCGCATGCTTCCATTACTTAGTATAATAAGTTCCAGCATAGTATTATAGATCCATATTAAGTCCTTTATGGCTGCTTTTGATAGTAAGTTTGTCGCTCTTACTGGTACATTGTCTTCACCAGGAGCTTTCTGGCTATTGATTAGTTTAATTGCTTCCATCACATCTTTTTCCTCTATTTCTTTTATATCGGTTGCTGCTAGTTTATAGTGTGCTGTTTTTAACTAATTTTTCTGTATAGCTGTCTGTGCTGTCATTATTATCAAGTCATAAATTTAGATGTTTGGCCACTATTTCTGTTTCTTCTTTATTCTTGAAGTAGAATTTATCTTCGAACTTGATTGGAGCATTCTATTTCGGACCTTTTCTTAAACGACTGAATAATCTCTACATTTCCACCTGTTTATCTTTGCAGCTGTCGCTTATTCGCTTATCCTGTCGTCCCATTCTTTCTGCATTCTTGCATTAACCATTTATACCATTTTTGCTTGAAGTTTCTTATAGTTTTCTTTTCACACGGACGATGTGTGTTGCTCCAAATCTTCTTTTCATTTTCTTTGTTTTTTTTTCTGTAATTAGTAAGCGTTCTTTCTGGTTTTTTAATCTCGACTTTTTGGACCTGTTATAGGACTCTCGGATTTCTCATATTTCATCCAATATGTTTTCTTTATTTTTATTTTGGCTCTAGCAGTTGGTCTCCTACAATTTCTCCTACTACTGGATAGTAATGAGAACCTAAACTGTACATTACTTTTGTGACTCTGGTTTTGTCCAATTTATGACATATAAATAAATCAATTATTTCACCTCTTCCTTGAATGGGAATATGTAGCTTCTTGGGTTTTCACATTTTGATGATTTTTGATGAACACAGACAGCTTTATTGTTCACTCTGTACCCAGAGCTAGCTTGCTAGCAGATATAATAGTCCTGCAATAGTCCTGCCTTTCTTAAATATTTCCTTTAGATCTGCTTCTAAATGCACTGTTTTAGGTCTTATATATCACTGACAAATGTATTGACTTTATTACCTATTTATATTTCAGCTCCTAGTGTTTCTATAGTTCTGGTATTGAATTTAATTTCTCTTGACGTCAAATTATTACTTACAACTACTAAAACTCCTCCCTTAAATGCTCCAGCTCTGGTTTGCCTACAGACCTGAAAGCCTCGAGTTCTAAAAGTCTCGGCCTTTTCAGATGAGATTTTGTCATCATCACTACTGATACGTTCTCCTCTTATAAACGTTTAATTAATTCTTCGCTCTAACCATTTATACTCGTACTATTAGCACTCCATTCCACCCAGTTATTTTAAAATTTTTGGTTGACATTTCTGAATATTTCTTTCATTGCCCCCGGTAACATCCATCACTGCTTCTATTGTCTTGTATAATTCATCTAATAGTGGACTTGAGTATATGATATGCCATCTTTCGTTTGTGATCTTCTAAGAATTTCATTTTTAATTGTTTCTTTTTTACTTTTGTTCTCCGGATGCTCCTGACATACCCTGGCTATAGCAGGATGTTGCCCTCCGTATAACACGCATTTTGGTTTATCTTCTTTACGATATTGACATTTGGGGGTCAGCAGCACATAATGCGCATCAGCGTTGAGCACTTACAACGGAATTGTACGTGCGCATTAAGTTGGCATCTGAAAAATTGGGTTGCACCGGTGCTTCTACTTTTAGGCTCAATTGTGACGCGTGTGACGCGCACTACCTTTCAAATCGTCTTCTATTTCCGTTTCGGTGATTGATGTGGGGAGTCTTCGAAGAACTACTTTTAGCTGTTTCTCTTCTTTCAATTATATTATTATATACTGGCAATATATTTCATTTTTCATCTTTACACTATAAATTCCTGATTGTTGTCTATATTAGAAAAAAATACAGAAAATTGTACCGTCTTAATATTTTTGCGTTTTTGTTTACGCAGAACACGCAAAATATGAATTAAAGTCGGTCCATATATAATCAAACGGTCGGAAGAAAACACTAGTCTAATTTATTGCCTCAGAGCAGTGAGAATTAACCCACAGAACGTTGGTGTCCTGTGAACATGGATAAATTGTTCCACCCAAATTCTCGCTATTGATTTTCCTTGCAAGATAAAAGTGTTTTATTTTACGACAGTTTTCCGCAAAAAGCTTTAAAAATGTTCGGTATTTTCAAAAGATTAACAGCCACTGCCTAAGAACTTCTTAATTTTTACTGACAAGAATCTGTTTTTTGCTTTTGCTAAAGCGTAACACAGCTTACGTTTTAAAACTTAAACACTTGAGCAAAGTCACTTTTTTGAATAAAAAAAAAAAAACGTTTATTAGATACGTATGTCATTACTTAAAAAAATATTAACAAAAAATATAAAACATGACTAATTTAACTAAAAGATAGTTATTGGCTATATATATACAGAAAGTTTGTACTAAATATATGAGATAAAGTTATATATATATAATTATATACAAAAGTATCAAATAGTTAGACACGTAGATATGACTCAGTCCCATCCGTGACTATGATGATGATGAACAGTAACCCAGAATTTTTGCCAATATGGTTTTGATATTTTCTTCCATGCGGGAACTTCAATTGATTTCCATACTGGTACCCATATTTGTTTCCATTCATCTTTCCAATAGAGTTTCTTTTCCGTTATCCATTCCTGTTTCTTCTCGTGTCTCCAAATTTGAATTTTTTCATGCTTCCATTTTAATTCTTTCTTTGGAATCCAGATTTGCTTCTTTTCGGTTCTCCAAATTTGTTCCTTTTTTGGAATCCAAATTTGTTTCTTAATCGTTTTCCAGATTTGTTGTTTTTCAGTTCTCCAGATTTGTTTCTTAACTGTTCGCCAAATTTGTTTCTTCTCAGTTCGCCAGATTTGTACTTTATCTGTTTTCCATACCTGTTTCTTTTGATTAACCCATATTTGTTTCTTTTCGGTTCTCCAAATTTGTTTCCATTCAACTTTCCATTCCAGTTTTTTCTCTGGAATCCATATCTGTTTCTTTTCAGTGCGCCAGATTTTCTTCCAAATTGGTTTCCAAATCAATTTCTTTTTCCATAAATCATGTGCTGTATATTCATTACCGTGATGGTCTTTACCTAAGTAATGTTCGCCTGGTACACCTTCTTTAACCCATTCTGGTACCCATATTTTTTTCCAATCAGGCACTTGATATTCTTTCCAAATAGGTACTTTTATTTCTTTCCATATTGGTTTCCATATTTTCTTCCAATCAGGTACTTGTATTTCTTTCCATGCGGGTACTTGTATATCTTTCCAATATGGCACTTGAATTTCTTTCCAATCAGGAACCTGAATTTCTTTCCAGTCAGGAACTTGAATTTCTTTCCAGTCTGGTACTTGTATTTCTTTCCAATCTGGAACTTGAATTTCTTTCCACGCTGGTACTTGAGTTTCCTTCCAATCTGGTACTTGGATTTCTTTCCATGCTGGCACTTGTACTTCTATCCAATATGGTTTCGTTATAGTTTTCCAATCTGGCACTTTTATATCCTTCCATATAGGAACTTGTATTTCTTTCCAAATAGGCACCTGATGCTTTTTCCACTCAGATTTCCATTCTAACTTTTTATCTGTTTTCCATATTTTAACCCATTCTGTTTTCCAAAGCAATTTTTTTGTCCAATATCCTTTGGGTTCGTGATGAGAACGCTTTACACGAGATAAAGTTACTAAAGGATTTGATATAATCGGTGCGACGGTGAAGCACTCTAGAATTACCTGGAACAAAATTAAAAAATAAATTAATAAAACTCGTTTGACATTTATTTATAAGTTTGATAAACTGTTTAATATAAACATTTAACTAGGCTGTGAACTTATAATTTTATATTTTAATTTGGTTGGTTTTGATATAAATATTGTTTAGTCAAACTGAACAGTGAAAAAATATAAAATATATTTCAAGCAGTCCTCGTATAATTTAGATTTTTTTTTATTTAGAAAAAATTATGTATAGACAAATGTTTCAATAAGGTAATTGTTTTCTATGAAATACAATCGCATACGCAATGTCAATCTTATAGAAATACATTCAGTCTAGGTCACGATCAGATTACAAAATATATAGTTTTTAATTATAATGCATGTAACTTAATCAGTTACGTAAAAACGCATTGAACTCTATGACGAATTGTTTATGTTATACAAATGTTTTATTATGCCAATTTAAATTAATATCACAATGTATTTGGGATATGATTAAAATTCAAATTTTAAAAGATGGTTTATTTTTTATACATTTATCTTTTATTCTTATATTATAATGCATAAAACACAAGACTTGTGTTTTTTCTATTGTTTAATTACTCACGTTATTCTAGTTTTAATCTGTATATAATTGTGAAGTTGAAGTTGTTTTTCTGTTTTACATGTACCCACTACGGTGCTTTGTTTAACTCGCAATTTTCCCTTATGTTTCAATAAAGCATATGCGGTGTCATTCTTTTGTTTTCTTTTAAATATTAAAATGGATTGATAATTATTTTTTCTTAATATTATTTTGAAATAATATTTTATCTTTTAAGGTATTGAGTATACAAAGCTCGAGTTACGTAATAAATTGAAAGCAATCAATTCAGAAAATTAAAACTAAATCAAACTAACTAATTTTTTTCACGATTTGTGTAACTACGGTTATCAAACAAAAAACATTCTCTCACAGCGGCCACAGCTGAAGTACACACAAAGTTTTACGACAGCTGTTCATGGTCCTTCTTCTTTTTGTTTTAAATTGTTTTCTTCCCTTTCTGCAACTCTTTTGCTTCCCACACTACTGTCCAGTACTATTTGTATAGTTCCGCAATTTTGAGGCTGAGGCATCTTTACAAATGCCTTCTCATCTTCAAGGTCCATAAACTATTCTGTTTCTGCTGCTTCCTCATAAAATTCTTTTACAGTGCTTTCTACTATCTTTTTCAATCCCTCACTATTTCTCTTCGGTTTATTTTACATTATATGATAACTCATATATTTGTATAAAATATTTTTTGTTTTGATGTGGAAATTGGATGTTAATAAAAGCATATTTTAGAGCAACCTTTCGTTAAATATATAAACTTCATCAGGCTACAAATATATGAGTTATAATATAATGTATAGATTAAAAGAAATTAAATCTATACATTATATGATAACTCGCATATTTGTTTAAATTATTATTTGTCTTGATGCGGAAATTGGATATTAATAAATGTATATTTTAGAGCAAGCTTTCGTTAAATATATTTTAACTTCATTAGGTTACAAATATATGAGTTATGATATAATGTTTAGATTAAAAAAAAAAATTCCATTCAGTACCCGCGCATACAATCTATATATCCCATTCATTACAGCCACCCCTCTATAACTTTCTGCCTTTCTCCTACTTCGCCTCTTATACACTGGTATTATTTCACCCTCTTTCCATTCCGGCACTTTCTCTTCCTCTTTCCGTACCGTATTCAATCCCTTCGTTATCGCTTTTATCCCACCCCCATTCAAACACTTCCACACCTCCACAAGCACACCATCTGGCACACTGCCCCTCCCTCGTTCATCCCTTTACTTTTTGCTAACACTCCTTTCTCATTAATTTCCATCACCATACCCGCTTCCTGCGTAACACCCCCTTCCATCATATTTCCTCGCTTCCCTTCCACCACTTTCACCCTAGATTCCTCCTTACACCTTTCTCTCCAATATTTTAACTTTACGCACTCCCCATTCCTCCCATTTCCTTTGCTTCTTATGTCCCTTAAAAATCTGCATATCATTTTCTCTGTCATCATCATCCCATTTATAATACCCCCTCTTTCTCCTCCTCTTCTGCTATGCATCTCCTCCCTTCCTCCTTCCACCCCTTTTTTTCTTTCTGATACTCTCCCCATGCCTTTTTCCCTTTCCTCACGCTTCTTAACGTTTCCCTCAGCTTTCTCTTTGCCTCCAACAATTTTTTATTTACCCCCCCCCCCCCCTCACCACCACCCTCTTTTCTCTTCTACCAACGCCTCCTTCCCTTTATACCAAGCTTTTTTTCATTTTTCGATCATATTCTCGATTCCTTTCACCTCATCCAATGCTACTTTATCTAACGTTTCCCATAGCTATCATTCTCCTTTACATTCCACTCATACCGAACGCTCCCACTTTCCTTCCCACCATCCTCCTTATTTCCCTACATGTCCTACACTTCCCCACACATTCCCCATGATCCCTCTACCAGAAAGTGGTCAGAATCTACCATATCGCCTATCCTCATACTTACTAAATACTCTTTCTCCCCTTCACTTACCAAAAGGTAATCTATTACCGACCCCCTTCCGTGCCCCTTTAAAGTAATCTCCCCTTCCCAATCACCTTCCACACACCCATTTATCATAACCATCCCCTGTTCTTCCAACCATTCCATCAACATTCTTCTCTCAGAATATATTATCTTGGCTTTCGACTTCCTTATCACCCATTCTCTACTCGCACCTACATTCACTCCCGTGCTCGCCCCAGTCCCTCACATTCCAATCACGCATTATTAATATCCTCTCATACACGTTCCTCCACGCTTCCATTCTCTCCCCCAGTTCCTTCAAATATTCGTTCCATTTTTTGACCACGTATACTACTATGATACACCACTCGCTCTCCCTTTTACACTCTTGTTCCTTGCCAACTAAACAATCCAGCTATACACTCCCGGCAAACCTTCTCTTATTTCCTTCCATCTATTCATCTCCACCCATGTTTCCTCTAAGGCATGTTTCCAATGTCGTATTTCCTTAAATATCCCCCAAATTCTGTGTCCCCCAATTTACTTGCTACCCCTGTCACATTCCAACATACACCATACAATTTTTTCCGTATTTTTCTC
>WYDF02242968.1:0-20798 GCA_009867245.2 Adranes taylori
TAAGCGGACGGCCCTGCTTCACTCCTCTTTTTTAACATCAAACTACTCTGACACTTCGTTCCTTCACCCACGCTTCTCAACACTCTTATCAATTCTTTCGAAATCCCCACTTTCAGTAATGTCTCCCACAGCTTATGACGAGTGATCCTGTCAAAGGCTGCCTTTAGATCTACAAACAATAGGTATACCTTCTATCTCTCAGCAATTTGTTAATTGATCACATAGTTAATAGTAACTAAGTTATCCCTAGTTCCTCTGCCCTTGACAAAACCACTGTGTGAGAAGTATCCCGTTTTCCTTTACCTCCTCATCCAATCTCCTATTCAATGTCCTGGCAAACATTCTGTATAATTCATCCATTATATTTATGCCCCTATAAATATCAACACAATCCGTTTCGCCTCTTATAAATCGGTATTATTTCCCCTTTCTTCCATTCCTCAGACATGCCCCCTCTTCCTCTTCCATTCCATTCCTCTTCCACATCGATATCTCATAAAACGCTCTTGTGAATGAACTCATCCCTTCCTCATGCATGTATCCCCACACTATACTTATTGCCAGTATTCCCCTTTCATCTCCTTCCCCGAATTTCCATTCATTCTCTCTTTCTTTCTCTTTTCCACTCACTCCTCCAATCAGCTCATCTCTACATTTATCCACCCATTCATTCGCTCTTAACCCATATTTCACCCTTTTCTCTTTCACCCTTTTCTCTTTCATCATTCCTTTTTTTTCAAATTATTCCACACTTCACATTCATTCTTTAACCCACTTATTACTTCTTCTTCCTCTTAGTTTTTCCTCACAACCAAACAATTATCCTCCTCCACCCACTTCCTTCTTGCAAAATCAAAATTCTTCCCATACCACTTCCCCTTTCCTTACCTTCCCCCATACCTCCCTAACATTCTTGTTTTCCTTTATTCACAACTCGTCAACTTTCTCTCCCTTCTCACTCCGCTTCTTATACCCAATTTCTCTGCTCACTAGGTTCCTCTCTACCAGCTTTACTATATCTTCCATTTTCTCGTCTCATTCCAATTTATCTCATTTAGTCTCCATTCTAATTTACCTCATTTAGTCACAATTTCATCCCATTACTCTTTACCTCGCTTCATACATACGATTCCTCTTCATGCGCTATTAAAGATTTTTCTTCATACATTCCTCCTGCATTCATCCTCCCTTCTACACTCTATAATGCACTCATTCTCCAATGGAAAGTAATCGGATTCTATCATTTCTCCTATTTTCATACATTCCAGCCACTCTCACCGTATCACATCCATCACCAAATAATACACCACAGAAACCCCCAACATGACCTCTGAATGTCATCTCAATTTCCCAATCTCCGCCTGCATATTCCACACTTCACATAACATTAATCCACTCATAACATTAATCCACTTAATACCATTAATCCATTTAATAACATTAATAACATTAATCCTCAGATCGTCTGTCCACATACTCACCATCTACACTAACATACCTTCCTCCACTATTCTCTGTGCTCTCATTCCAGTCCCCGGTGATTACTATCGTAACCCACTCTTCCCCCTTCTCACTCATCATATCCTTCAACTTTCCTACAAAACTACTACATTCTTTAGTCACATACATGGTCACTACTAATATCCTTTTGTTCTTTACTCTAATCAATCTTCCATAAGCCCTGTCCCAGAAAATCTTCCATTTTCCATTCATTTATTCCTTGTCTAACTCCTGTCATAATTCCTCCGCTGACCCTCCCCATTTTAATCTTTCTTTAAGCCCCCAGCATTCTCCAAACCTTCTGGTAACTTTTTCTCTATCTCCTCCCATCCTTCCTCCTCAACTCAAGTCTCTACTAATCCCACTACACCGACCGATCCCAAATATTCCATAACCTCAGCATCTCTCAGCTTACTCTTCAAACCAGCCACATTCCAGCACATCATAGCCCAATTACCATCAGTACAATCAACCACATTTTCTTTCTTGCTCTCTATCTCCTCCAAATTTCTTCCCCTCATCCCCCTATTACTTCCCTTATTTTTATCATCCTCTTATTTTTACTTCCCTTATTTTTATCATCCTCTATATCTCCACATCCTCCCTTCTCCACTGTCTCCCTCATTTCTTCATCCATTCGTAGCTCATTATCCCTTTTCATTGAACTTCCTTCCTCCTTCCCTCTCCTCTTTAATCTCTATCTCCCTCCTCTAAACTTTCCCCCTTCACCTCTTCTCCTTACTTTTTTCTTCCTTTCTGCCCCACCTCCAATCCTCCATTCCTTCCAACCTTTCTCCTTTCCTTCTTCTTTGTTCCCCTTAATATATCCCTCCTTCTTTTTCATGGCCTTACCTTACCCCATTACAATTTCGCTTATTCTATAACCCTCTTCTCTTTCCCAGTCTTTCCCTTAATCCCCTTCCAACCTTCTATCATTAACTTATCTTGTCGGTACACCTCTCTCTCTCTCCCTCTCTCTATCTCTTCTATTTACACCTAATACTATTTCTCCATTGTCCTCACTCCAAACCCATATTTCATTCCCTATCCATGCTTTCTTGTATCCCACATTAACCCTGTCATTACCTTTTCGTTTCTTCCGTGATTGTTCTTTAATCACCCTTTGAACATATCTCTCCCTCTCTCGTTAGTTTGCATATATTAAGATGTAATCTTTGAATTATTCGGTGTATATAGCTAATAATAGGCAAACTTACATCTTAATATATGCAAACTTACATACAATCAACGTTTAAATGAAAAGTTTTGAGAATTCGTTGTTGAGGCATTTATAGCGTGATGGTATCGAATTCGTAGTTCGATGCAATGAGACCTTACGCCTGCCTATATTTGGAATAAGAAAAGGTGTTGATAACAGCTATAATCCTATGCTAGAAGCGCGTGTCCACCTTACCTCAATTTTTAGAACTAATTCTTAAAATTTCATTAAAATTTTTGAAATGAGCACCTGCTTAATTATTAATTTTAAAAATCTAATTTGAGAAAAATTGTGAAGTAAAAAACTATCTTGAACAGACCTGTAAAATAATTGTTTGCTTAAACAACGATTTGTATAAGTAGCCTTCGTTATAAATCAGAAAGATTTACATTCAGAACACTCAACTCAACAACGCAGAATAATTATTTGTGTCCTTGCGTTAAAAAATATTTGTCTTGTGTGGATATATTTATATTCGATACTCCATTTGTGTATTCCAGAATCTTTATAAAACTAATAATCGTTGTATATTTTAAAATGTCATTGCTTGAAGTGAATATTTCAACTAAAGGAACAGAATTATTGAAATAATTTTAAAACATAATAAAGCGTTTATTTATTTATTTCATATGAAACGCCACTGTACATAAAACCATTTTTAGAAATTGATCACTTTAATGCATGGGCACGTTCCTATTCCAAAAACGCATGTAGGAATACATATTACACACATTTCAATACGCTTATATCAATTCCATCGCAATGTTTAGAGAAATAGGTAACTTATTTATAATGACATGGATAACGGAAACAACAGCTATCGTATATTGGTGTATATAAATTTTCTTAAGTGCTGCTTATATTTTAATATAAATAATAAAATCTAAACATTTATAGAAACATTGTTGGAACACTGAATTCTTCTGATGTGTAAAATTTATTTAACTCATATCATTTATAAATAGATATATTGAATCTGTCCACCTCAGCACAGTGAAAACTAATTAAGCAATATTTTTTATATTTTAAATTTTATAGTTTTATTTTTTATATGCGTACATTAAGGTCGCATAATAAAGTAACCCTCTGACCAGTTCTATAAAGAAATCCCCTTGTATAATATAATTGAAAATTTTACAAGGTAAAATATTTGATATCGTAAGAGACATAGTTATGATGTTCAAAGGTTATTAAATTTCATATGTGTAATAAATATATTTCATCAAAGGAGGCGTTCATAATAAGTTATGTAACAAACTAGCATAAATAATGGCTTGTATTTTTGCATATGTCTACGTAGTTAACAAGGTTCAGAAATATCTGGAGACTGCAGATTTTTCATATCTGCAAACTCCAAGACATTACTTAATTTTATATTTATTTACTCCTAGATAACTCTAAGCAACATTTACTAAAATGTTTAATAAAACTTTGTATTGGCTTTCCAACAAGTGGAGTTATCTGGAGGATAAGCACAATGGTGATTATACTCCAAAGGAAATTATATAGGCATATATTTTACGAAGACAGATGGGAATACTTGGAAAATAGGAACCACGTTAGGTGTGTCCTATATTCCCTGTTACTTTTAAAAACTATGAACATTAAGTAGACCATTTAAAAACATTAATTTAAAAAAACCAACGAATAAAGATCGCTCCCTAAAAAAACATAAATAAACAATTCCTGGCTCAGCCTATGTGCAACAAGTGGGATATTGCATGCGATGTAATTAGAATGCACGCATATTAATTGCAATATGTAAATGTAGATAAAAAAGATATTATAATATCACCTTACGTTCCATTATATGATTATTTGATTTTTATTAAAAACTAGTTCAAACTAAGTGCATCAGTGCGAAATAAATTTCCTAATTATGCAAAAGTAGATGTACAATGTTTGAGAATGTTAATAGATGCACAAATTATTAATTTGTTTAGTCACTAGTAGCAGCGTCATATTGTTCCCCTATTGTACTTACAGAATGGGTCTCTGTCCCTGTGTAAAAAACTTGTTTAAGTGTTTATTAAATACAATAGGGTTCAATCAACCCTATTTAAATTGTAAAACTTATTTATGGTAAAACTATCTGTAGATTTTCCAACTTATTTCGACTAGCACAGAACTTGCTTAAAGCGCTAACCATGTCGCAACATCTAGTCATCCTAAATTATTTACTTAATTTAGAAGTATTAAGTGCACAAACTTTCTATCATAAAACTACACCGGAACGAAGACAAATTGCGTCGTTACAATATTGAAACCCTTTTTCTATATGTTTTCCCCCATTTTCTACTTTCTTACAATTTTCCTATCAGTCCTCCTATCTCGACTCTTCCGTCTACTTCTGTATGTCCATCATCAATATACGCCACCTTTTTCTTCCCTATCTGTGCCACTTCCCCTTTTGTTCATTTCATAATTGTATTTGTGCTTGCTTCTATTCCTATTAATTATTTTCCCCTTTTCCTGTCACTCCTCTTATTTGTGTTCCGTCTTTAAACTCTACGTGTACTCCTTTATCCGCTTCTCTCTCTCTCTCTCTCTCTCTCTCTCTGTCTCTCTAATCTATTATATACATACTCCCACTCTTTAAATTCTTCCGCACTCCCTACTCTGCTCCATTTTGTCACTATTGGGTTTCTGTATCATCATTTCATCTCCTATTTCGTTGTTCTTTTACTCATATTTGCCATCCTTCATCTGAATACCACATAGCCCCTCCAAATCACATCTTTTTGAATCCTACTCTTATTCTCTCCTATGCCTTTCTTCTTTCGCTAGCTCCTTTATTTTACTTTGAATATCCGTTTCCTTTTAAATAAAATCATCTCTTATTAATATCTTAGTTCCTTTCAACAAACTCTTCCTTTCCATTATTTGTATTTTTTCTTCCTATTTGTTACATGTGACCATCAATGATCTCTTGCTTCCATTATTATCTTTTCTTCCTAATCTATATATTTCATTAATCCCTACTTTAAACTTCAGTTCTCTAAAAACTATATTTATTAATTTATCTTTATCATTCTCTTTTTCTTCCACTCCATTTCTTTCCTCTGCATTCTCCAATTCCTTCACTCTTTTATCCAATTCTCTTTTTTTCCTTATGTGTATCTCACTGCTGTCTCTTTCATCTCGTTTCTCCACTTTGCTCGCTCCATCCTAGTCTCTGTTATCTATTTTCTTAAGATTTTAATTTCCTCAAGCAGTTTCTTATCGGAGGCTGCCAAGTTTATTGTTTCCTTTTTCGCCTTTTCTCTTCAATTTGGTGTATCACTTTTATCACACTGAATTGGCTTTACTTATTCCATTTTTTTTTTTCAATTACTCTATCTTTTCTTCCTCCGAATCTTCATAGGATCTCATTCTTTTTTCTTGTACTTCACCTAATATACCACTTGAATCTAACCAAAACTTCATGCTTTATCATGCTTTTTCTGTTCTATGTGCCAATCTAGCAATCTTTCCGTATAGTCACAAATTGTTTTTTGTTACGCAATCTGAAGGTAAACGCGAATGCGGATACACTAATCATTCAAGAAAGAAAATCGATATCTTCCCTTTTTAATCCTTGCAATAACAAATTCAATAAACAAAAAAACTAATTTGCGATTATTTTTGATAAAATCTAGATCACTTAGTACTTTTGACTTCACAATTGGATTGACCATTCCTTTCGCATGTTTTCTATGTGCCTCCTGCAATTTCCAATTGTATTCTTTTGCCAACTTCTTTCTCATCTCCTCCAACTCCTTCGCCTCTGCCCATGTTTCGACTAACCCAACAATAGCAAACTTCTATAAAAACTTTAAAAACCCTTTGTTTTAAATTATGTTCTTTAGCCCCTGAAAATTCCAACTTATAACTTTCAACTTCTACATATTAATATCCCTTTTTAATTCCTTATTCCTTCCTACTATGCTGTTTTTTATTATAATCCTTATTCTTCATATTTTCATTATTATCAACACTATTTTTAAACCCACTCCCTTGCTTCACCCTTCCATTCTTCGTCATTGCAACATAATTGTCATCGATCCTCCCATTTTTATTGAATACTTTCATATTGTATCCCTTTTCCTGTATTTTTTATCCCACCTTTTGCTTTCTTACTTTCGTCCTCCTATTTCGACTCTTTTGGTTGCTTCTGAATGTCTATATCAATATACCCCACCTTTTTCTTCCCAATATATGTCACTTTTTGTTTATTTCATAATTTTATTTGTACTTGCTTTTATTCCCATTGATGCTTATATTTCAATTGTCTTTCTTCTGTTCCATCCTTAAATTCTACGTATTCTCTTTTATACGCTTCTCAGTCTAATCTATTATTTACATACCCCCACTCGCCCATTTTTATCGCTCCATACTCTGCTCTATTCTATCACTAGTTTTCTTCTCCCCTACTATTTCTTTGGCTTTCTCTATCTTCTTTACTATGTTCCATCACTAATGTTTGCCTTCCTTCAATCCAATACCACGTAGCTTTTAGTTCAAGTCACCTCTTATTAATATCTTAGTTCCTTTCAACATACACTTCATTACCATTATTTCTATTTTGTCTTCCCATTTGTTATATTTGGCCATCACTGGCCTCTTGGTTCCATTATTATCTTTTGATCCTAATCTATATATCTCATTAACCTTTACTTTTAATTTCAAACTGTATTTCAGTATTTATCAAACTATATTTATGAAAAACTGTATTTACCAATTCATCTATATTATTTCCTTTTTCTTCCAGTCCATTTATTATAATGCTCATTTTCTCCTTTGCTCTTTCTGCCTTCTCTCCTGTGCATTCTCCAGTTCTTACACTCATTTTTCTAAATCTTTTTCTCATTACTCCATCTCTCTATTGTCTCTTTCATCTCTTTTATCCACTATTCTCGCTCCACCATAGTCTCTTTTATCTCTTTTCTTAGTTTGTTATTTCATCTAGTAGTTTCTTTTCGAAAGCTGAGAAGTTGTCTCCTTTTCTCTACAATTTGGTTTTAACACTTTTCTTTCTTATTGCTTTCTATATCGGCGTTACTTGTTCCATTCCTTCCAATTACGCTATCTTATCTTCCTCCAACTCTTCAGAGGATCTCATTTTTTTTGTACTTCCCCCAATATGCCACTTCAACCTAAACAACAAAATTCATGCTTTTTCATTTTTCACGTATGTGCCAATGTGAGAACCTTCCCTTAAACCACAATATTATTTCATTCACCCCAGTAAATATCATTTGAAATAAATTAAACAAAACAAAAAATAAAACGAATGTTAAATAAACGAAATAAATCACTGCACTGTCGAGATAATGTTAGTCACTTGTTTTTTTTTTTAATATATTAATGACTAAAACTCTTGAAGCAATTATTACTTGCAAAACTCTAATAAGCCACATTTTGATAATAATTCAAACCACTCAACTGGGCATAAAAGAGAATATTTATTATCGCTGTTAAATGGATGAGCAGCAGAGAGAGACAGAGAGAGAGAAAGAGAGAGAGAAGCGAGCTTTGCGAATACGGGTTATAGCATATATAAGTATGGTTAGTAACACCCCATACTTGTTAAGTTTTTCAGATGTTATCGCAAAATTGTCGGCCCAACGAACAATGCAATAAATCATGGGTAATGTGGAATTATAAATGGTCGACGAAATAAGTGCGCGTATAAATATTATATGCGAGAGAGAAGACTGATATTATAAAATGGGAGATTTATACTGATATCATGCATAATTTAACAAAGCTGCGATTTGTTTCCAGTTTTGTTGCAACAATCAAAGCCTCGTCAAAATTTGAATTTCAAAACAATTTGTTTTTAGTCCCTATTTTATGATAAGAATAATGAACATAATTGTATGTACCTCAATAATTACAATGGCCAGAAAAACAGGTAACTGGAAAACAGGTGTCCAAATATCCCGCACATAAAGTTTATGTTGACCAATGAGGAAAATGTTGACCAATGAGTAGCGGGTAGAAATTATCCTCCTTTGTGGTAAAGAAGGAATCTCTCAAATACAAATTTCAGATTAATTTAATGTGAGGCATTCTGAACGAGAGCCAGCGTCGCAAGCAGACTACTAGCAAAGTTCAAGGGTAGACTTAATGTGGCGGATGGTAAAAGATCTGGAAGTCTGGGCACTTCAGAAGAGTGAGAGGAAGGGGTTTTGATAAAGCTACCAGCAAGTCCGAAACAATTAATTCGTCGAATAAGCTTGAAAGTGGGCGTTCTCGAACCACACTATGGAATATCTTGCGAAAACACAAGTTTCATTCGTATAAGTTACAAATGTTACACATCACATGTCTGAAGACGATCCAAATCTCCGTGTTGAAATGTTGGTTTTCAGCCAGTTGGAAGAGGCCCCAAAGTTTTATCCAAAATTATGTTTTCGGAAGAAGCCAATTTTTATGTAAATAGTAAGATGAACCGACATAACTTTCGGTATTGGTCCAGCAGTAAGCCTCAGTGGTTTATTGGCAGTAAGAAGGAAAGAGTTGATCGTGTTAGCAGGAAGCTTTATTTACTTGACAATGT
This sequence comes from Adranes taylori, assembly GCA_009867245.2. Taxonomy (NCBI): domain Eukaryota; kingdom Metazoa; phylum Arthropoda; class Insecta; order Coleoptera; family Staphylinidae; genus Adranes; species Adranes taylori. The sequence continues at coordinate 9,264 of WYDF02242968.1, forward strand.
AAAGATATGAATTATTACCAGATTTGGATTTGCTGGGTTCTGGAAAACTAAACTGGTCCATGCAGGTCGGTACACCGCACATCATGGTACAAAAGTTCGTAATTGGCTAGATGACAACTTTCTCCGATGTATCTCCGGAAGAAAAGACTCCAAGAAATTGAAAATTGCCATCATCAACAAGAGGTGCGAAAAATGTACCAGAATTGGAAAGAAATAAAAATGGGGTTTGAGCCGAGCACATCCTGTTGAAGATTAAGCGATGATTCTCTTCTCGGGGAACCAGAACAAGTGTTGCAACGATGGGCGAAATATTTCTCGGATTAAATGAAGGCTCAAATGGAAAACAATACAACTTAATGGAAGATGCAGTGGAAGTGGAGAAGCCCACCTTGGACGAGATGAAGGATGCTATAACGAACCTAAATAACCACAAACCCGCTGGAGAAGATGGTATTCCTGCAAAATTGTTCAACTATCGTGGGAGAGGTATCATAGAACAAATGCCCAAATTACTGGGAACAATGGGCGGGAAGAGAAGATGCCCATAAAGTGGAATATTGCAGTGATTGTACCATTGCATAAGAAGGGAGATAAGATGAATTGTTCTAATTATAGAAGGATATCCCTACTGAATACTGGTTACAAGATTCTTACAAAGGTTATAGCCGATAGGCTGAAGCCTCAACTAGAAGAAACGCTGGGAGAATACCAGTGCACTGATCAAATTTCCTCCCTGAGAAGGGTACTTGAAAAATGTTACGAATACAATACCATTTTACACCAATTGTTCATAGACTTTGGTGTATGAACGGGCTGCGTACTATAGAATCTTGAGAGATCAACTTTATAGAATGATGAAAGAAGAGTTCGCAATACCTGCAAAATTTGTTAAGCTCATAAAAATGACGTTGACTGACACACGCGGCAAAGTGATAGTTTAAGGGAGAGTAGACGGACAGTTTTCTGATAGGGAGCGGATTAGAGCCGTTATGTAACCTACTCTTCAACCTAGCACTGGATGCAGTTGTACGAAAGTGTCCTATTAACGCTGGAGGCTGCATATTTAACACGACATACCAAAATCTCGCCTAAGCTGACGATATAGATATGGTAACTACTAGACAAGAGTCACTATGGGAAAATCTAGAAACCCTGAAGGCCAAAGCAGCCACCACGGGACTAGAATTTAACCAGAGAGAAATCAAGTATATGATTAACAGCAGGCACAAGGCCCGATAAAGGAATGTCCGGGAGTTTGAAGGATTCGAGAGAGTTAAACAATTTAAATATCTTGGGGGAATCGTAACGGAAGACAATGGCCTGACAACTGGAATTGAAGCTCCAATATATAGCTTTCTCAATGTCCTTATGTCATCATTAATATCCAAGCAGCTAAAAGTAAGTGTGAGGGTCTAGAATCATGAAACCAGTAGTAACGTACAGCTCAGAAACATGGACACTAACAAAAGCAAATGAAAATCGCCTAGGAGTTTGACAAGCAAAATGTGAAGTAACATTTTTGGCGCCGTACATGACGGAGATCGATGTCAAATTCGAACCAATGCGGAACTGGAAGTCCTGTACAAGAGGCCGTCAATCGTCAATGACATTACAGCAGGTTGGTGGCTCGGAAACGATGAGAAGAGAAATGACACCAGGATATCGAAAAAGGTATTGAATACCAAACCAGAAGAGAGTCGTCTTATAGCTCGTCTACGCTAAAGATGGATGGATGATGTGTCCGAAGATCTACGCAAATTGAGCATCGGAAAATGGAAGAGAAAAGCTGCATCGACAGATGAATGGCGAAATGAGATTGTTGCCGCGGCCAAGGTTCTTCAAGGACTGTAGCATCAGGATAAGTAAGTAAGTAATTCTGCAGAATACGGGAGACTGCTTTCAATTATGTTTCGACTTAGACGGAAACCATATTGAACATATATTTTAAATACATCTGGAACGGGACTTTTGGGACAACTTGCAGAATTTAGTTACGATGAACTAGTCACAACAAACAATGCGCTGTCAAAAAAAAAGCGTTTTGTGAAATCCGTAGCTCTTATGATCTAATAAGCTAATAGAAATTACCCACAGCTGGAAGAGCAACCACTTGAATCAGAACATTAAAGAGATTTGTTTTTGTTGACAACAAAGATCAAATCTGAAAAACCCAAACAATTACAACGTTCTAAAACCAGTAACCAGATATTATAGTCTGTTTAAAAAAGAAAGAATGATAAACACAGTTTTATATCACAGTTTTTATAACACAGTTTTTATGACATAGCAAGTAAATCCCAAATATAACATCATAAACCAGCGACAGGAAGTTAAATGTTTGGCTTTTACCAAAAATTTAAAAAAATACCAATTTATTTCAAAATTATTTGAATATATTCTTATTTCAAATTTTACACGCATTTTAGTCAGCAAATAATGTAATAATGGTAATTGAGGTCTCACGCCAGTGGACCTTCCTTTTTAAAAATTTTATTATTTATTTTTAAAATTATTTTACAAATTAAAGATTTTTGATTTTCTTTTACTTATTGTATTTTCTTACTTACAAGATTATATAAAGAACACTTAAATTGCCAAGATAAAGCAATTTATTTAGTTACATTAATAATTAAAATTTAGTATGATTAATACATTTACGATTGCCAAGATAAGTGACGTTTTACTTGTTAAATTCTTTCTTATTTATTACACAATACTTATTAAACTCACTAAGCACAATTAACAATAATGGTTGATACTTTAATCATATTTATAACATTTAAATTAACATCATCCAAGATTAAGACATCATCCTGTCCATGGCCTGGATCAATTACAAGAAGGCATTAGACACCACTCCACATAGTTTGATTATCAAACTATTGGAGAGCCTAAAAGTTCACGAGAGATTAGTGAATTGCACCCAACCTCAGATGCAAAAACACTCATGTCACAATGATCAACTCGCTTTGTTATTAAAGCTGACTGGAAAACCCAGTCCGTTACCAAAGGGGCATTTTCCAAGGCGACTCCCTAAGCCCTTTGTTATTTTGCGTTTCACTACTCCCTAGTTGAGATTCTTTGGAGCTGCACGGTACTGAGCGAAAAAATAATAATAATAATAATAACCTTTATTGGCATTTCTTACAAATAAACTTAATATAAAGGCAAAAATCAAAATTAAATTTCAAGTAATATAACAAAACTTCGAACTATTCTCCAAGGAAAAGGCAAGGTAAGGCTATGTACTACTCCTTAATTATCTTATACCCTTTCATACTGCCTCCTTCTTACCCCATCCCTCTCCCTGTCAATTCTCTTTCCCCTATATCCCCCACCTAAATTACTAGCCCCTCACTCCCTCCCATCCATTTCATTTATTCTCCTTACCATCCTACTGCTACTTCCCATTGTACCTCCCAAATCCACCTTCTTTTCTTAACCTTTATATCCACCGTCCCTTACCAAGAACAGTCAACCAAGAACGTCAACCAAGGAACCTCAACCAAGAACACTCCATTTTACTTATAACCTTTACCACTTTATCCATTATGCTCAATCCGTCTCCATCCTGCCATAAGCAACGCCTCTAATTCTCTCCTCTCATCCTTTCCTCGTCCGTCCACTCCATCTTCGTACAAACCCTCATCTAATGCATCCAACTTTCTTCTTCATTTTCACGCGCTCTACACATCCTCGCTTGCTCATTGACCCAGTCTATATTCCCTCTTTCTTCACTCCCACACCGAAAGCTCACAATCATTCTTTTCCCTTTCATACTTATACCAGACCCTAAATACTCAGCCAACCCTTCTTCAACCCTTATCAATTCATACTTATAATTATACCTACGTCTTCTTATTCTTTCATTCTTCTCTTGTTTCTCAACATACATTATTCTCTCGACATTCTCAAATCCTTCTCCATCTATGATTTTTTCACCCGATCTACTCATGGATCACCCAATTCATTTACATTTTCTTTCTATTTTCTAACCACATGTTCTTACTACCCTCATTATCCCTATCTCTCATTCCCTCTATATAAATTTCCTTCACAAATCTCTCTTCCTCATCCAGCCATACTTCTATCTCAAACTTCACCATCTTTTTAGTACCTATTGACCAGCATTTAAAAAATCCTCTTGATACAACCTGCCTGCACTCTCTCAACCATATCCCTTTCACACACTGACCATAACTCTGCCTCATAGATCAATAAACTCCGCACACACACCGCCATAATCATTAACCTCATCTTTACGGTTTCTTTATCCTGGCTTGTTGGAATTTGTTTCAACGTCCACGAAAGATTACCATGAAGAAATAATGACTTCTGATATTTTTGAATAATATTTTAGTTATGACCGACCAATTCCGACCAATTGGTCGACCAATTCTGTAATAGTTATGGACAATGCCAGTTACCATTCAAACTTGAAGTAACCGTTGCCTAACAATAAATGGAAAAAGCAAGAAAAATAAGGAAACTGATGATGATGCTTCCTTATCGGAAGAAAACGACTTATTTATTTAGGTATGTATTTCTCTATTTATATTAATTATATTAAGTTTAAGTGGTGCTAGTACCCAAAATATATTCAATATTAAATTTTAAAAAGATGTCCTAACCTAACATTTATATAATATTTTTATAAAAATAAATGTAGGTACTCACTGATATTTTAGTATTTCTTTATGTTAAAGTAAATTTATGTCCTCCGTCACTGAGACGTACAGTTATTGGTTAATTGCTCATTTGCATCTTATGATGTATTGTATTCGAGGTTTGCTCGGGTGGCCATACTAAAGTCTTGCAAAAATTGAGATAAGAAGGTACTTTCTCTTACGTTTTTCTGCTTTGAACACCCTGTATGACAACCGTTTTGTACCTCTGCCATAAAATTATGCATTTCCAAATAAACTAATCCACAAACAGAAAACAGCGCACCCGGATTGCCGCCAAAGTGAATTGCTACCTGTTACTTTTACAAATTGCTATTCCGTTGTAGGTATAAAATATTATATCAATATTTTCAGCATACTAATCACAATCAGTAGTTGAAACACATTTTCAATACAGAGTTTTTGTACTCGTTCTTAGTTAATTGCTATCAGATCCGTAAGACTAATTTTGACCAATGTCACGCATTTAGAACATACAACGCAAATATTATAAACTCCAAAACATCACTACTAATCAAAAACGAGCACTCCTGCTACGACAAGATAAATATTCTGTTTATAATAAAAATTTATGCCATCAAGAGGACGATCTTCCTCAAAAAAATTAGTTTAACTAGAGGCGGCTTGTAGGTTAATTTTTGCATATATAGCAGGAGTGGCTACACTTTTTGCAGCAAAAGCCGTAATCACGTACCTAAAAATGCTGAGATCCCATCTACAGTTTTTGCATAATAACTCAAAATTTCGTTTTATTTCCCTTCGCCTTATGATAATCTTTTATAATTACGTACATATTTATTACTTGCTTAAAAATTTAATTCTTGTTTAGAGGAAGGTTTATGAATTTGTACGAAACAAAAATACATTTTGATAACGAGATTCGTAAGTAGATAATAAAGTTCTTATCAATTTTTTGAATGCTGTGTGACGTACTATCGCTTATAGATATAGATGCTAACGGAACTACCACACGCAACGCTTCTAAGAGGGAGCCTTAGCGTTTGTCACAATAATGGCGCACATTGTTATTATAATAATCCAGTCTTCAGGAATCTTTCTCGGGCGCCAGGTCATTATAAAGTGATACCGCACTTCGAACTGATGTTGTTGTTCCGGTCCTCAGTGGCTTTCTGAGAGCCTTGGTATGCTCAGTGGTAAGTACAACAGGTGTCCTAGATTTTGCGGATACCTGTGACTGAACTTAATGCTAATGAATGAAACAGCATTAAAGATTTAACAAAAACGTCTATTATCTATCCTTTCTCTTTTAGACAAGGCAGAGAAAGGAAATATGTATATTCAATTAAAATCTAATAATAAATCAAATGAATAAATGTTAATATACGAAAATATACTTCAATCAATGACGTAATTATAGCGGTTAAATGAGCGAAGCAATCATAATAATAATCAAGCGATTTCATCTTAAACGGCAAAAAAATAGTAATAATAATTAATAGCGGTGCAAATAAATAATTACGGCGGTGCATGTAAAAAACTAAGACGCTGCATGTAAAGCAGTATAAACGGGCGCTCATAAAATAATCAAACAACATTTCTGCGGCAATAATATGGAAACCATGTACAAGCAAGTAATCGCATGACGGAGAGATAATGGTAAATCAAACTATCCTGGTACAGACGGTGGGTATGTTATTCTCGGAATCCACAGGCTATTGCTACTATTATGCGTAGGTACTATGAACGCCTGAGCGCCTAAGATCAGTTACGGGTATGCGTACGTATGATCTTATACGCCCTGGTGGTTTTAATATAAATGAAATACTGTAAGCCATTGAAGCTCCAGCGGTATGCGTGGTTACTACGAGAGCTCGAACGAATAAGATCAGACGGGTGTGCGTACATGTGACGTTATACACTTCAGAGGTGTTGATAATCAGGAGATACTGTAAGCTATCACATCTCAACGGGTATACGTGGTTGCTACGAGAGCTCAAATGAATTAGATCAGATATAGGTGTACGTACATGTGACCTTATACACTTAAGCGGTGCAGGAAACAGGTTACAGGTACGGTATGACAAAGCTATTCAACATACATGCAATTCAAAGAGATAATGTAGGCTATGCAATAATGCTTACCACAGACTCTCAAATGGTCGCTTAGACCAGTCGCGTTAACTGGTTAACTGCTGCTGTGAGTAACGGCTGGCTGGTGTGGATCGCTGTTGTGGCTGGTCTTATCGAGACGCAAGCAGGAACTGGTTTACATGCGAATTAATCGATCTTTTATAGACCACGGAGCGCACAGAGATACACACATCTGAGTGCAATAACAGCGAGATACCTGACCACCAGTTATATTTTCTCGCATATACACTTTATTGTATACGTGCGTCTCCCACTTTATTTATTGAAGTCGGTATAGCCAGAGCCATTTAAATATTACGTTATACAAATATACAATATGCAGGAAGCAGAAATTAAAAGAGGTGATAAGTGCACCAGCGGGTAGCGACAATATATTCATGTACGCTTTCGTAGGAACACTTATGTTTGAACGGTCAAGGATCATATTTCTCTCTCTAACATATATTCTAGAATTCAATGTTGGACTTAATTAATTTTGAGGCCTTTATCTTCTTGCATTTCTATTCTATTAAGACTAATTCTCCTATTGCTATTTGAAGAAGTAAGCATTTAAATAAAGAGAAACCGTTGTCAATCATCTCAATTTCAAATGGATTCATTAAAAATGTAATCGACGGTTTTAAGACCTGCAGCCATTCAAGAAAATCGGAGAGAACTGATTAAATGTTTTTTTTTTCAGTTATATCTTTTTGAAAAAAATTAAGTTTTATTTTAGAACTGAAAATGCTGTGACTTAATTCAGTAATATTCTGCTCCTTACCTGAAACTTCTCCTTTGAAAAAAAAAGGAACTCGTCTTCACTGACCCGCTTGGTGCTAGCAATCGCCCTGGGACCGCATTAGCATTACTTCCGCGGGGCTAGAGGGATCTTGGTGTCAATAGTAGTGGGCGAGGTTGTTAAGCGTTTGTTGGCCGATGATACCTGCAGCCCGGATTAACTCCTCGGAGACAAGCAACTGCCTTTTCCTTAGAATGTTATGCAAGTTTTTCCTTTCAGTATGGAGGAACATAGCAACAAGCCAGCTTACCGTGACAGCGTTATCCGTGTCAGTCTCTCGGTGAAGTTCAGCGCGGATAAGTCATCGTCTAGTATATCTGTAGCTTGTTTCCTTTGTGCACTCCAAGCTGAGCAGTGGAAGATAGTGTATTCCACGCTGTCATTTTATTCCACGCTGTCATTTTTTCCGTGCTGCACTGGGTAAATGTCAGCGAGGTTACAATCTTAAATTGTTCTAGGTAGAACCTGAAATTGCTGTGTCCGGACAAGACCTGCGTAAGGTACTGGTTGAGATCTCCTTGTATACTTTGACACCAAGGTTTAACATTAGGGAGGAGTATGTATATCCATCGTCCTTTATTAGATTTTTCCCATTCATTTTGCCACTAACATAAAACTTGGTCCAGGCAGCGCATTTAGCGGCTTGCAGGCTTTCCTTGTTTTTATTTGCCCTGCGACATCCATGCATCTCTGATCTTTGTATGGCCAGCAGTTTAATGAGAGAATACCTGCAATTACACATAGAGCTTCCGTAGAGTTCGTTCTGTGTGCACTGGTAACTACTAGCAGCCCAATTCTTGAGCAGAACTTTCCTTTTTGAACATGTCGGGTCCTGGACAAGTGGCATTAGTTTCCTCAAGGTCGTTGCTTGGCGTATACCTTTTGCTGCTACTCCGTGCAGATTCCATGAATTACATATTCTTGTCCAAGGTAACCCCTAAATAGTTAATGTGTGCAGATGTTTTGATTTCCTGTCCGGCAAGGGTCAGCTGCGGCTGTTGTATTTGTCGCTTCGCGCTAAACAATAATGCCTCGGTTTTCTCTGGGACCACTTCCAGGTTATGGTTCTTTAACCACTTTGCCATTATTTTCATGGGGATGTTAAATCTGATTCCTGTCAGGAGCCCTCAGTAACTACCCCAATTAATGCCATGTCATCGGCGAAGCCGATAATCTGCACGCCTACCAATAGTAGTTGTCTTGGCTGATCGTGATAGACTAGGTTCCATAAAAAGGGTCCCAGTACGGAGTCCTATGGAACACCAGGTTAGCTTTATTGTTTTAGGACCAGCTATTGTTGTATATTTTACAGACGATGCTGAAGATAATCGTCTAGGACCTTAAGTAAGTATGGGCGTATTTTCCGTTAAGCCACTGCTTCTACGGTCTTTTCCCAGCTAGCGAAATTGAACGTATGTTTAACGTCCATCGTGACCATTGCACAAAGTCTCGGCAGCGGTATCCTTTGCAATTCTTACCACCTTTTCAATTGCATTTACGGTAAAATTATTCTTTTGAAAGCCAAATTGGTTCCCCGCTAGCCCTCCCCGGTCTTGAATCCAGCTCTCCATTCGACCTAGGAGGATACATCCAGTACTTTTGACATTGTGTTTAGTAATATATGGGTCGATAGCAGCGAGTGATCGAGTGCTTTCGGGCTTTGGGTATTAGAATGAGAGTGGCCTCTTTCCAAGATTCTGGGAATTCTCCATTTTTCAGCTATTTTTAAATGCATTGGCCCAAGTTCAGCCCACCACAGATGCGGCAAACGAGTTCCATGACTCAACAATTCGATTTGAGAGGAAATATCGTCGCGGCTATGACATTAATTGCGTTATATTTAATTTAAAGCTATTGTACCACACAATTCTACATTAGTATTTAGTTCATACATGGTGTTTATTTCGGCGCAATTATAGAATCGTCTGAGTGATTTGTAGGCGTCGATTAAATCTTCTTGTTTACGCATATTCTAAAGGGATGCAGTTGCAGGCGCTGCTAATAAAATAAATCCTTTAAAGCAGGGATAAGCTCTGTAGCTCGACTTTTTCAAGGAGTTTAATGTCCATTATAAAATACGGTGACCACACCGACGATGCATATATTTCTTTTTTTACTAAGCTATGGTTTGTTGAAGAAAAAATAGTCATTTTAGCTGATGAATTCAAGCAATTTCCAGAAGAATTTCCTTACGAGGAGCGTTTGTTTGTGAGTTAATAACAATACTACAAATTATCATGTTTGGGGGTAGATGGGATTCACGGGAGCTGGATATTTTTTGTTCAGTAAGGACCGCAGCATTCGCCGTTCCGACTACTTTTGATAGAATGTATGACAATATTGGTGAATGCTTTGTGGTCACTTCTCGGCCACTTGTTTGTATATCTTCGGTTATAGTCGCCATTCCGGCGTCAGTGATAAATGTATAGTATCATTTTTTATGAGTTGATAAATAATGTAAACACCGGTCAAACGTGTTCGTTTTCGTTTATGGCCCACGAGTTGTTCTCAAACGTATATTGTCTAAGGTATAGAATATTACAAATAAACATCGATGTTTTGAGATATGATTATCTGCATTTTCAATGCAATTTTATATTCATGTTTTGGGTATATTAATCTCCAATCAACTCGTATAGGAGCACATGAGAACTGTGTAAACCATTAGAGCTTTAAACCAGTAATATTTTCACAAAAGGTTCCAAAGAAATTCAATTAATCTCTCCGTGGTACTATTAATTTTGCAATTGTTAAGAAGACCTGAATTATTAGATTAAATTCCTAGCATGCTGTAGATGCCATATTAATAATAATCGAACATCAATTTAATGATTGCATAATACTTACAATGATTACATGTCGTAATCGTCAACTGCATTCATTAATAAAAGCATCTCTAAACGAGTAAAATAAAGATTAGAAGTCGGTTTTTATTAAGTGCGGTACGATAATGATCTTCCATTATAGATAATTTAATGGCTTAGTGTTATGGTGAGCAATTTAAATCTATGATAGGATATTTATAATAAAATCATTCAGTTTATATGGATGTATGCAGATATATGTATATAGAAATTTTCTGTTGGAGAATTCAATTAATTGCCATTGTTAGCTCAAAAAGTTTATTACCCTAATTTAAAAAAGACAGATTTGTGCTTGAATTGAACTATTTGATTTTTATGGTAGTATCAAATGGTATAATTATACATACAGATAAAGGCAGTATAAAAGCGTCGGCGGTATATAACCCATTGATTCCTAGGGTTATTCGCATTGATGGTATCTAGGCATGTAGCGATTAAATTTTCGCAAGCCCCAATGAATAGAGGTAAAGTGGCTTGATCTCCATTAAATGAAGGAATTGCATTTACGTGATAATTTTGAATGTTATTCATATCTATATTGGTTGTGGCATTTCAATAAGTTATGATTAAATTATCTGAATTCTTTGATTTTTGAGAACTAGTTGATGCAAAATTAAATGAATTAGTATCTATTTTTAATTTAGGTTATTCTAATTTAATTTTTGTAATTAAAATTGGAGGCCCTGGCCACATTGTGGAGATTGATGAAAGCGCGTTTGGAAAACATAAATATAATCGTGGAAGACTAAGAAGAACGTTTTGGATTGTTAGTGGCATCGATCGGCTTACCAAACATACTTTTTTTAAAGTTGTACCTAAACGCGATGCTCATACTCTGGAAAGAGTAAGAGTTATACAATGGTTTGCATCAGCGGGGCTATATTCACGAGACTGTAAATCATAATATTTCATTTGTTTGTCCGAATAATCGACAAATTCATACTCAGAATATTGAAGTGAATTGGTCGAAGAATAAATGAGATATGAGAAGGAGAATAGGAAGAATTGCTATTACTCGTACAGACGATTATCTAGTGGAATATATATGGAGAAGTAAATTTGATACAGAGGATGAACTCTATGAAGATTTGAAGCT
>WYDF02243079.1:0-35018 GCA_009867245.2 Adranes taylori
ATATTTAATACATTTAATAAAGTTACATTTTATTTAAATAAAAAACAATATTGTCAATGAACAACATGTAAGTTATAATTTCTATTCTTAAAGATGTGGTATGTCTTCCAACAGTCGCTAATATGTAGGCCAGGTTTCCTGCTGCAAGAAACACAATAAGTACGTGTTTCTCCCAGTGTTCTTTTATCGGAACAAACAATTCAATTGGTATCCTTTTTTTTGGCATCCAGTATGAACGACATGAAATATTTAATCTAGTCTGTTTTCTGTTGCTGTTCCTCGGGGTTGTGATAATATTTAGAAATCTCCCCCTCAATTGTTCTACCAATATTTTATGCGAAATTGGTTACATATTCATGCGATGTGTTTGTTGTCAGTATGTACCGTAGACTTAGTGTAATTAGTCGCAACGTCGAATCGGATTTGCCAATCGACACTGTTGCACTACCACGCATCTTTCTAGAGACATGTGTGATTTTGGTAGTCACCCAAGTTCTCTGAAAGGGAACAACCCTTTTATCTTTCTATGCTAACACTAACGTGTCATGCTTTCTAAAAGCAATTATATTTTTTGTCGTAAATATAGTTATTTTACTTCTTCAGATAACCTTTTCTTATTTGATTTAATTGTGCCTATGACATGGCATTTAACTTTAGTAGTTTACATGTGATCGGTGAACATGTGATTAGAGTTATCCCTCAGTTAGGTTTTAATATAATGGTATTGTGGTGGTGACTGGAAGTTCTGAATTTGGAAGATTTTCAGTTGTGATAGAGTCGTAATGAATGGAACAAAAAACGAAGAATAAGGAAGAATGGAATAAACGTATCATGTATTTGAATCCGCTAAAATGTATATTCTTATGCCCCATTTATTTGGTTTAGCGGAGTTGTAGGTAATAAAACCAATTTTACTTTTAAACTGAACCACTGCTTCATCTACAGAAATATTTTGTTCCGGTATAAAATGTCAGAATTTGTAATCTATGTATTCCAAGAAATCTTTGTATTCGAGTCTTCAAAGGTGGATTTCCGGGTGGAATTTCTTTTAAAGGGAAGATCCAGAATATTTGAGAATCGATATCTTGTGAATGTGTCCGAATAATACTGAGACTGTGGACCAATAATCAAATCTATTTTCAAGCGGCATTGTGCCCATATTGAAAATTACTGAATGAAAAGCCCATGTCATGCCAAATTGACCGCTTTATCAATCTTTTTCCACGTATTTTAGTATGCGCATAACTATCTCCATCATTTCTTCCGTGTAATATAATTTGAATGTAGCAACGGGTTCAACAATATTTGGAGAAATTTGTGGGCATATTATCTTTAGAGTCACCGTCAAATTTTATTCGCTGAGGAATATTATTTCCCTTAACATCTTTCCCATTCGCTGAAGTCGTCCAAGCCATCACTTTCGTAGTCCATATTTTCCTTCATTATCACTTTCCGCAATGGGCATAACACGACTTTGCGTTTTTTTTTTGTAGGAAATAAGTCATTATTAGAACTATCGGTTCTTCGATTTTTAGTTCCTCGATTTTTTTTCCATATTTTATAAGGGTGTACGCAGAGTTTCTTCCATAAGAGCTACATTCAAAGTACCGCGAAACATTCGCGTTGTGATGGTAAATCAGATATTTTTATTGAAAAATATTGCAATCCTGCGTGTTGATTTTATTACACATACTGAGCAGCCTCGAAAACAATAAACGAACATAAGCCACAATAGTATCATATGAGCACTACGTCATGCTGCTCCTACGCCATCATACGATCTTACGAATATATTTATATTGTCGCGAAAATGACGGAATTCGTTCGTTAAGGGTTAATAGCTGTGATATTAAGTTGAATTCACCTTAGCATGTAAATTATAACGATAGGAAAAGTTATTTTATTTCGCTAATTAATATTAATTGACGCGAAGGATACATCTCTCAGCATACCAAGCGGAACTCGTAGAAATTATAGAAACAGCTATTGGCAAGTAGCTTGCGGTCGGAATCATTATATGGGGAGCAACTCATATAAAAGAGTTTTTTTTGCCCCGTACCTCAATGGATGGTTGAATTTCTTACTTAAAAAATAAACTTAAAGTGAGTATAGTGTTGTAATGTATACTGCACAAATGTAGGTTTCCAATATAGTTTGAAAATCATTATTGTTAAATTGACTAGTTTGAAAATCTCAAACAAATTGATTTTATTCTGAATTTATTTTTGTCACTAATTTTGCACCACGATGATGCATCATGGCACAGTTTGCTTGTTCGTGAATTTTTGGCAAAAACCAACACCGCATCATCCTGTTTCACCCTATATGCCATTCTGCGACTTTTTCTATTACCGAACCTATAAAAGACTGAAAGGACGACGTTTTCCTGATATTCACGAGATCAATACAATAAACGCTAAAGCAATAAACGCCATATCGAAAATTGAATTTCAGAATTGCTTCGAGGAGTTGAAAAAATGTTGGATCAAGTGTATATCGAATGGGAATTACTTTGAAGGGCACAATGTTAACATTGAAGAATAAATAAAGATTATTGGAGACAAATGATAATTCTGCGAATTATTTGATCACACCTCGTATACGTACGTATACTGTGGTTTTAAAATAATGCTATTTAAACATTGTTTTTTACACAAGTTGAGCAAAAGAGATTTCGTATAATCAAATAGTTTGTAATCATTGAGTATTTATTTATCGGTCAACTTCTAAGAAATTCAATTATCATTTACCAATTGCCTAAAGTAATATACTGCAACAGCCTGAGTTTTTCAACAAGTAAAATAACCATGCATATATATATCTTCAATTATTATTAAAATTTGTTCTACGCAGTGTATTTTGAGCAAGAATATATAAATGCAAAAAACTCTAATCTATTATGATCTACCTGATGAGCAATTCTCTAAGCGTCGCTTCATCATGGGTAGTCTCCTGATCATCGTCATCATACGGATCGTCTCCACCGCCACCATCTCTGCCACGACCGTTGGCGCCACCGCTGTCTTTGCCACTTCGATCGATTCCTTCGTCTTCCGGATCATCTGCGTCATCATCGTCATCCTCGTCATCATCTTCATCATCATCAAGAGAGGTCTCCGTTTTCTTCGTCTCATCACGATACGATGATGATTGTGAACCGGATCGTCCACGCAGACGATCTAACGATGCTGACGACCGACTTCGACGGCGTGTCGTGCCTAGATGTAAAAGTTTTCTACAATGCTCCATACGATTGTACTAATATATAAGATTTTACTATTAATCCCTAGTTGTATATTACTATAATTTTGCACAAAGTACTAGGATGACTTCCTTTAAAATACCTAACTTGATATCGGATTAACATACCCCACGTTAATTAATTCAATCAATTAATTAACATAGTAACTAATCCTTATATGATCTAGTCAAATTTAATTCAATTCTTTAAATATAATCAATTTAATAACGATTAATTTACAAATAATATAAATATAAATAAATAAATAAAATTGCATCTCATCCGCTTAAGAAATAAACGGCATGAAAATTATCAAATGCGCCGCGCTATAGGAAAGAAATAATACTCAAACGTGCCGCCATAATGCGTGTCAGAAAGGACAAACCGCACCGCCGAATATGATTTTATGCGGACCTCTTCTATACGGCTTACCTGTAGTTTTTGTCATAAATATGTGTATGTATTTATTACACAGAGAGAGAATATTTTCGCATTTAGCTTTTACGAAAGCAATTTATTATTATTTTTAACAGTTTCTAACGTTTATTTCACCCACCATATCTTCTCACCCGTTTGTGTTCTCCTCCAATCTCATTGGATGTTAGTTCTATGAATTTTAGCCGAAGGCGTTTCAATGCAATGCTCCCTAAGATTTTGAGCTCACCATCACCGTCGATGCGCACCCACCACTTATGCTTTCGTCAAAAAATAAAGCAATTTGGATCCTTAGAAATCTCATCGGATCCAGAAACTAGCGTAATTCATCATTAAAAGATCAAACCTATGTTCTTGAAGAGCGAACAAAGTGGCCCTCTTGAATCTGATTTACATCAAAGTAAACCCCAGTACCAAACCGCTTATTTTATTTAAATTTAAAATAAAAATCAACTCAAATCAATAGTAAATCTAAGAACATCAGACCAAGTAAACATAGATATTCCATTTATAATTTTCTGCTGAATCTTTCGTTCCCTCACTTACTTCTTATTTCATTCACACATATCAATATTTCATAACCCTTCCTTGACAAATCTTCGTCAAGGAGAAAGTAAGAAGAACATCAGATGAAGTGGGAGAGGTCAACCATCCAACGCATCGGGACAACGGAGATGGCAGGAATACAACTCCAGAAGCACAGAATGAGCAGCACCTTCGATTGTTCCGCTATTACTTCGACGACAGCAAATAAATCTAACAAATTCATTTTCTTCTGTCACAGACGAAATCCAATCAGAATAGCAAATTAATATCATAAATCGAAATACCTTTAGTTCGCTATTTTGATTGCTATTTTTCTAATGGAATATGGCATGGAATCATCCTAACGATTTCTGCATTATAAATAGAAGCTATACATTGTCAGTAAATTAAAATCGCAATTCCAGTCAAGCATATGAGGTTATAAATATTAGAGAACAATAAACCAAATAATTTAACCACGTTATTGCGTACATCATGTATGTGTTTGAGTACTTTATAATAATGATAATAATAATATCAGCTACTTTCTAAGCCAACCCTGTAGTATCCCATGCAACGCGCACTTTATGTTACAAATAAACAGAATAAAAATAAAAGCAACATCGTCAATCCTGCTTTGATAAGATCAATTCTGTAATAAACTTTAAAGTTCAAACTTACTTTCGTCAGCGGATGATATAGATCTTGCTCCAGTTGTTCCTCTTCCCGACGAAGATAAAGTTCGCTGTCTATGCACTGATTGATGTCCGTTACTGTGGTGATGCAATTGATGATAATTATCGCTAGTATAATGTGGTACCGTATGGTATGAGTAACCGTTCGTCCTATGATGGTGGTGATAGTGGCGATCGTCTAAAACAAGGTCATCAGCATGATATTGGCGATACTGATGGTGATGTGATGAATGATGACGCCTATAATAAAATATACCGTTATATAATTTCTTCGCTACGTAGAACAGGAGAAAACCCAACATTAATGCAAGATTATTAGCGTAAATATAGAATTTAATACTAAACCTTTAAAAGATGAAATCGAAATGCCAATTAACGCAAATATCTACAATAAAGGTAATAAAATAGCAATAAATGTAATGAGTCCGATATTATTATACAAATTATTAAAATAACAAGTATTTATCCAAACGTCTCCCGGTTTTCTCCCGGAAATCTCCCCAGTGATGTCTTTAAGATGAAGAAAGAAAGAAAGAAAAGCGGCTCGTGGAATGTGCATAACGCTAGATGTCACTAAATTTTGTAACTATATTTAAATTGAATAGTAACTAGATTTGAAAAGCGGAAAATATAGTAAAAAATATGAAACGACTCCAGATCGGCATATTAGGCTGTAGACCAGATGGCCAAATTCAGGCAACAGCGTTATAGACGAACCCACATATACTTCTCTGGGGACAATTCTACCAGACACAGAAGCGGTGTAACAATAATTCTCAACAAACAAACTAACGAAACAGTGAAGTGATTTAGTCTTATTTCGAAGAGAGTTTCGCTAATCAAAACGAAGGTAAACCCATTTGACTTAAATATCAATTAGTCAAGAAATAGAAGAATTATATAAATAGCTTGGAACTGGCCTCAAAAACACCGAGAGAAGAAGGCGAACATAATTTTAGACGACATGAACGCAAAGATTGGACAAGAAAAGGTTGAGGACGTCGTGGGAGTCTAAGTGGTGGAAGAGAGAAATGAGAGGCAAACATTTAATAGAATTTTGCCAACAAAAAGACTTTACAATCATGAATACCTCCCAGACTGTACATTCATGAATTTTCAAACTACCTCCCAGGAATCTATACTCCTGGAGATCCCCAGCTGATAACCATAGAATGGTGAGGAATCAGATTGACTATATGATGTATACAGAAAATATCGCAACGCGGGCATCTTCTGTAAAACTTACCCAGGTGCATATATTCCATCAGATCACAATCTGCTACTGACTCATATCTGACTCCGATTAAAGAAAGTATTTAACAAAAGACCCTCAACATTTGCTGACGTATGGACACTCGAACAAGAAAATCTACTAGAAAAGGATAGAATAAACAACGAACTGAGAATTATATCCAAAGAGAGCAACCGTGAACTAGAAATAGAAGAGCTGTGAAACAAGACTGTAACGGAGAGGGAGCTGAGGCCAGATAAGATATTAAAAAGTCAAGAATGGATGATAGATGCTATCCTAAAACTTATGGAAGATAGAAGACAACACCAAAACAAAGATAACAAAAAAGACAGGGAAATGCACAGGATAGTCTTGAAAGCAATCAAAGAGGCTAAAGAACAATCGCTAGAGGAAAGGTGTGAAGAAGTTGAAATGCTACAAGTAAAACATGATAGCTTCAACCAACACAAGAACACAAGAAGATAACATCCTTCCTGAAACAGACTAGAAAGTCATAAGGTGGAAACAGTATATGGAGGAGCTTTTTGGAGACGAAAACAACGAAAGCAGAGACGACGTGACTATGGAGACTGGCGGTCTAGAGCCTATCGTCATACAGGAGGAAGTGGAATCAGGTAGTGTCTTTAAGATCAAACGACTCTCGGGCCAGATCAGATACACGGAAAAGTTCTCAAACTATTGAACTAGGAACAAGTAAAACTACTGACCACCCTATTAACAAAATATATACAGGCGGCCAAATACCAAAAGATTGGCTGTCAACATTCATACCACTCCTCAAAAAGACGATCGCGACCAAATGTTCTGACCATAGAATAATCAGTCTGATGAGCCACATCCTAAAAACCTTCCTTAATACCATCCAAGCATGCATATATAGAAAACTCGACGAGAACATAAGTGACACTTAGTTCGGCTTCAGAAAGGGATTGGCCACCAGAGAAGCCCAATTCTCAATGCAACTTCTTATTCGACGAGATGAAGGCGTCAATGTAGACGTCTTCGCATGCTTCATAGATTTTGAAAAAACTTTCTATAAAATTGAGCACAACAAACACATCTCAATTTTAAGGGAATCAGGAATCGACGTAGGAGATACAGAGATGATACCAAAACGATATCTTCAACAAAAGGCCATGATTCCAGTTAAGAACAAAACATTAAAACAGTTTAACGTAAGGAATAGTGCGTCAGAATTGTATACTGTCACCTCTGCTCTTCAATGTGTACTCAGAACATCTTTCTAAGGAGGCACTGGACAAACCGAAAAGATGGGCTTGTAATGAACGGAGAAATAATAAACAAGCTGAGCTATGCAGATGATACCGTTCTAATGGGTGATACTGTTAATGGTTTCCAGAGACTCATCGACCGTGTGGTTAACGCTGCAACAGATGAGGTATAGAATCGAGAAATAAGGTGCTGAATCGAAAAAGTAAGAGGTGCATTTAATAAAATGCGAAATATTCTATGCAACCTAACTCTAAACATTCGTACTAGAATTACAGTTTTGAAATGTTACGTACTCTCAGCCCTTCTGTATGGGACTCAAGCGTACACACTTACTGATGCGTTATGCTAACGCATATATGCATTTGAATCACCTGAACAGTGGTGCTATTGCCACTGCTCAGGATTTCATGGGTGCATCACATGTCAAACGAAGCGGTCCTGCAACGCATCAATGGAGAAATGGAATATCTGGCAAATGTCAAACGTAGAAAACTGGGATACTTCGGACATCTCAAGGGGAACAAGAAGTGCCAGCAACTTCAACTCAGCCCACAAGGAAAAATAGAAGGTGGAAGATCAGAAGAACGGAGAAGAATATTGTGGTTGCGTAATTTAGGAACACAGACCAGAATGACATCAACAAAATTATTCAGAATGACAGTGAATAAAGTAATGTGGACCAATGTTGTAACCAGCATCTATAGAGTAGAGCATCTTCAAGAAGTAGATCCAAACTTCTTAAAACACATAAGATGGTTTCAATAGTAAACGTACTAACCTGACGTCAGTTCCCGAATCATCAGCCGATGTCGGATCGTAAATGCGACTGCTGCTGCTACGCGAACGACTCTGACTGCGACTACGCGGACTTTGACTGCGCGGACTGACCACACTGCTGCAACTGCTTCGTGGCGCACTGCCTGCAATTGCTACAGTTGATTTAGTTGCAGCTTTCGTCAGCTGCGGCCGAACGCCGTATGGAGTCGAGCGGTCGGTCTTCTCGGCGGCCAATTCATATTCTTCCACTTCGATTACTTCTGCATATACTACGAAAAAGATAAGTTTTTGACAAGGGAAAATTGTAACTAACAAACGATTCACAGGAAAACTATGTTGTCTGTTAATTATAATTATTTAAACCTTTTTATTATATGAAGAAGAGGCAATTGGACCCCCTGAAACATGTCAAACAACCATTTGCTGGGCCTGGTAGCTGGCGATTCCTAGAATGCAAATTTGTTTGATAAATGGAGTTTTGCAACACTAGCTTCTAATTTAATTAAAAATGTAGACTTCAACACTGAGACGTACATCAATATTCAATAGAAAATTATATGTTTAACTGGTCCGCGGTGCGTTTTTCGTTGAGAAATACTGCACTACAATACCCCACTGATTTACGTCCTGAACAATATATACTTATGCATAAACTCATCTTAGAACTTATTTAGAGGAAGATAATTCTTTTACATTAAGTTCTGATAAAAGATCACCATAAATCAATTTGCATTAAAATCAATTAAAGCATTAAACTGGAGCGAATGTATTATTCAAATCTCTATGTTTACATCAGTCCGTTTAATGTGATATCATTAATCAATCGAAATTATTTAATGGAATGCATTCAATTGTGTAAACAACTTGAATTTGAATGTCTGTAGAAATCTTCCAATATTCTGTTTTTCCAATTAAAAGAATTATACTCACAGGGAAGAAGTAACTCTATACTAATTCATTTTATCAGGCCTATGTGCCGAACGTATATAGTTCATCAGGCCGAGTAAAAAACAGGTACATTATATATGTATATTCAAGAAAAGTCTCGCTTTGAAATGTTCACGCATTCGACATTCAGCACGTCTCAGGAAAAAGATTTATTTTAACAATTTATTTGTTATCTACAACACAATGAATGTATATAAAACATTTTCCAAGTATGTCTCTTGTAATTTAAAATTCTTTTGGTTACCATTTTTGGACTAATTTGGACCTTGTATTGTTACTCACTAACTCCTCTTAGATCTATGCGAATAAACACTTATAAGAGGAGCATGCTAAAATAAAATTGAAATATGAATTCCATATCTTTCGTGCAGTTATATATGTACATAATAGTGTGTAGTGCTAGGAATTAAAACAAATTTTGATAAAGAAACAAGAAAGGAGAAGAAATGAAAATAAGGAAAGATGTAATATATTTGATGAAGGTTGTATGAAAGAGAGGACAAAAACGAGAGAAGTTTTAAGGAAAAATAGAAGAAGGAAAGGAGAAAGAAAGGAAAGAAAGGGAAAAATGTAGAAAGGAAAAACTAGAGAAAGAAATAAAGATCTTAGTTGTGAAAAGGACGTGTGGAGGAATTTATGAATGAATGGAACTATTAAAGATTGAGGGCGACGTAAATAAAGAGGAAGTTATAGAGGAGATTAATAGAATGGAAAAAAGAGATACAGACGGACCAGATGGAATTCCTACATAGGTGTGATTTTTTTTAATAATCTGGGTATGGAATCGTTAGTAAGAGCGTTCAATGAAAATTGGAAAGAAAAGAATTCCTGAGAAATGGAAAGAGGGAGAGATTATTCTAATATTTAATAGAGGTAACAGAATAGACGTGAACAATTACAGAGGGATCACTATAATGAATGGGAGAACCTAGAATATGTATACAAGACATATGGAGGGGAAAAGAGAAAAGTACGAGGGAACAAATGTAAAAGTAAGAGTGAGAAGAATTGTGTCAGACTTGTTTGAAATAAAAAAGGGGTAATACAAGGGTGTGGGATTCTGTTTAACATCTCTGATTTGGAAGAAGTGTTAAGAAAGGGACAGAGTGGAGAAGTGATGATAAAAAGGGAGAATGTACGGAAATATCAGATTTATTTCATTTATTTATTAAGCGTTATTTAATATCCATAAACACGGAAAATGAAAAAAAAAATTAAAATCGGACATATAAAATTCTCTAACTTTTCTCTTGGCTCCTTCCATTAAAGTCTGTACAGTAGAATCTGTCACTTGACTGGTCGCAATTCTCCATTTTCTTTGAAAAATGTTGATATTAGAAGCTTCCCCATATTCTTCTTCAATTTGCGCTTAACAATAGCCCAGTACTTTCCTATTGGCCTAAGTTCCCGGTAGTTGGGGGATTCGCTTCTTTTGAAACAATTTGCACTTGATTTCTTTCATACCAATTCTTCGCAATTCTACCATGAAAAAACTGCTTTTACTTTCAAAAGTGCAAAAGTGCGTGCCAGGTCCGAATTTTTTTTGGAAACTTCGACGTTTAAGCACCATAAAGTTATTATCCACTCCTCCTCGAACTGTAAAAATATAAAACTCCTGCCCAGAAAGTTGTTTAAAGTCCGATCTTGCATAGGTTTCGTCGTCCATAGCACATTTGAAGTTCGTCAAGAACTGCGTATACGATTTTCTAGCTCGTTTTTCGCCTCTAAATTCTTTTGTTCATGCTGATCTGACACCTTAAATACTTTTTAAGGCTTCAACTTGGCTTGTTTTTTATTTTCCAGATGTTATTTTTTGACTAATTTATTGGCAACATCTCTAACAGAAATGTTAGGATTCCTCTTGAAAACAGAAATGACTTTTGACAAATTTCTATTGATTGGAGCTGATTTTCTACCAGACCCTGGCTTACTTTCTTCTGTCCGAGTTTGCTTGAAGTTATTTAAAACACTTTGGACAGTGGAAAGTGAAGTTCCAATATGTTTAGCAATTTTGTATTGAGACCAATTCGGATTTTATTCCCGTGTGTACAAAATAAGTTTTCTCGTTCCTAATTCAGAATGTCACATTTTCGAAAATGAACTAAGAACAGTTTGAATTTCGCTTTTCTAAAGGCACTTGTTCGACATACAAAAATTCATGTTTTTCATTTTTTTTCAAAGCCTACTTAACACCGCGTGAAACAAATTTGGATGATTTTTTTCGTGGATAGTATAAGGAAATAGAGGTGATCGAAAGGAGGCCGGAATATTTAGAGTCAAATATGAGAATGTATTAAAAAGGATGTTTGCCAGGTTCAGGTGTGGGAATATGGAAAGAGGAAATAGATACTGGATGAAAGAGAGCGAAAGGTATGTGGAGGAATGAAAGAAATATGGGAGCGCTGGGTGAATGAATGTGAAGGGATTCTATGGATGGACGAACAAAGGGAGGAATCGACAAACTGGAGGGTTTGAATGGGGCAAGGCGGAAGGGGAATTAGGATCATGGAGAGGATAGTGGAGGAGATCGACAGAAGGGCTATATGAGGAAAAACCAGAAGAAGAATAAACCGCATGTCATGTTGTCTCGCGATTTTGCATCATCGCCTCTTATATATGTATAGCTCTTAATAGATATTGTGTTTGTTATATATTGTAATGCTATTAAATGCTTATGCCAATAAAGGTTCTTATATCTTGGAAAGGAAAAAAACCAAGAGAAATAAAGGAATAAAGAGCTTAGTTGTGAAAAGGAGTGTGGAAGAATTTGCGAATGAATGGAACTTTTAAAGCTGATAAGAAACAATGCATTGTGAGTATAAATGACAGGAAAAATAAATATAGATTGGAAATAAATGGGGCAACCACGGAGAACAAAAAAAGGATAAAGGAAATATGGATGAAAATGAGGAGAATGAAAAATTAATAGAGGTAACAGAATAGACGTGAACAATTACATAGGGATCACAATAATGAATGGGAGAACCGAGAATGGGTATATAAGAACTATGGAGGGTAAAAGAGAAAAGTACGAGGAAACAAATGTAAAAGTAAGGGTGAGAAGCAATGTGTCAGAATTGTTTGAAATAAAAAAAGGGGTAAGACAAGGGTGTGGGGATCTGTTTAATATTTCTAATTTGCAAGACGTGTTAAGGAAGGGACAGTGTGGAGAAGTCGTCCACAACAAATTTGAATTTCGTCAAGAACTCCGTATACGATTTTCCAGCTCGTTTTTCGCCTCTAAATTCTTTTCTTCAGGCTGATCTGTCACTTTAAATACTTTTTAAAACTTCAACCTGGCTTGTTTTTTATTTTCCAGATGTAACTTTTTGACACACCTAATTTATTGGCAACATCTCTAACAGAAATGTTAGGATTCCTCTTGAAAATAGTAATGACTTTTTTTTGACAATTTTCTATTAATTCGAGCTGATTTTCTACCAGACCCTGACTTTCTTTCTTCGCATGAAGTCAGAGTTTGCTTGAAGTTATTTGAACAGTGTAAACGTCTAAATCCAATATGTTTAGAAATTTTGTATTGAGACCAATTCGGATTTTCTTCCCGTGAGTACAAAATAAGTTTTCTCGTTTCTAATTCAGAACGTGACATTTTCGAAAATGAACTAAGAACAGTTTGAATTTCGGTTTTTCTAAAGACACTTGTTTGACAGTTAAAAATTCATGTGTTTCATTTTTTTAAAGCCTTCTTTACACCACAGCGTACAACAAATTTGGATTAGTTTTTTCGTGGCAAAGACGAAAAAGGAAATGAAAGAGATGATTGAAAGAATCAATAGATATGTAGTGAAAAGATCTGTCAAACGCGTAAACGTTATGATCGCTGGAAGCAGGGCCTAGACGCTGAGCAAATGGAGTAAAAAGTGATCGAAAATCGACCCCGAAGCATTCGCCAATATTTTAATATATTCAATCAAAAAAGGGTAAGTAGAAAGCTGAGTGTAACCTGACGTCCAAAGCATTCGCCACTAGTTTAATACGTTCTATCAAGAAAAGGTATGTGGAATGCATACATCATTGATATGGACATCTTTTGCCAACGCATTTCTTGCTCAGCTTGGTGGGATGGTGAACGCACCACTAGCATAGCATTACCATCTTTTGCCGACCGATAAGACCTGAAGCATTCGCCATTTCGTGCAAGTATAACAAAAAGGTACGGAATGGACAATACGCTGGAACTGATGTTAAAACAATGTCTGTTTTCCTCTAATGTGAATGTGAATCTGGAAAAACAAAGGTAATAGTATGCTAGAGAGAAGGGGAAAGATATCAAAACGGATGAATTTGAATTAGAAGGAATAAATTGAGAATGTAAAAAGCTATAAGTATTAAGGATTTATGTCTTATAAAAATGGGAAGTGTAGTGACAAGGCCCAATTGAACGTTGAAGATGTGTGTGGAAAAAGAAATTTGAAGATTTGGTATATATAAGAATGCTGATATTGGAGGTTTGTGTGAGGAATATAATGATGTATGGCGCGGAAATATGAGGAGTAAAAAAAGGGGAAAAAATGGGGAGGGTGATAGTTGAAGGAATACTGAAGAAAATAATCGGGGTGGAAAATTCAACGTCCAGTGAGATTCTTTAGCAAGAATGCGGAAATGTAACTGTTAGACAAAAGGATTGATGAAAATGGCAAAGTATAAGAAAAAGGTATTGATGGATGAAAGTGATAGATTAGTTAAAGAAATATATTTGAAAGTGTTAGAGGATGAAAGGAATAGATATCTGGGATATCTGCTTTTCGCCAATCTGGGAGAAAGAAACCACCCAAGCGAGGTAGACCAACAAACGAGGATTTGCCTGTTACGTCAAAAAGACAAAAATACGAATCAAGACCTAGTGCAGATTCAAGATTTGATGGACGTATTCTGTTCAATTTCATTCAAAATAATTAGTTGTATTTGGATAAATACTTGCAAAAAATTAGGAATTTACGAAATAAATACGAAAGTGAATATAAAAATAAAAGCATTTTGACTTGTCCCATCTTTTTTGTTCTTCCCCAGGGACAATTCAAACATACTAAAAGAGGAGCATTTATGTTTGTTTTTATAAAATATACTTTATTTATAGTATAACTAAATATATAAACAGATGAAAATTTTTTTTGTTCAATTGTTACAAAGAGCCAGTGAAAGAGTTAGGGACGACGACGAATAGGTTAGTAGTTTTTAATTGCTACCGCAAGACACAAATTTGAATTATTCTCACTAAATTAGTTTTTACTGATGTTTCGGAACACCTATACTGTTCATTAGAGAACTTGTTAATACCCTGCGCTTACTCTGCATATTAATTACCATTAAAACAGGCTCGTAGAAACTTTTCGTTTACCATTAATCACCCAGCGTTAACTATACTAAATGATACACACGCAGCAAATATAGGTAAGTGTAAGCCTTCCATCGTTTCCATTCCCTATTGCGAACTTTTCGCCGCTTCTTTTCAAACTTTCTATGCAAAAGAAAGTACTCCGAAAACTTTGAATTTCCAGGTTTCTTTGCTTACTGTAGTCGGCAGCTGTACTTATCAAATATACAATGGAGTATGAAAAGATCCAGATTGAAAAAGGTCCTCGTAGTGTTAACAAAAAGTACAAAACGTATTAAAGGGCATTCATTTGGAATTTCAAATGAACAATGTTAATATTTAATTTCGCTTTATCGTATACTTTAAAATAATTTTTAAAAGGTGACTAAATATATATATAGAGTGAGTCTCGAATGTGCAATTCTTCAATAATTTTGGACTGGAAAAGAGTTAAACAAATTTTTTATGGCATGTAGAACTACACTTTTTTAAACCATGACTTTATATAAAAAGGATTCCAAATATGAGAAGCGGGTATATTAACTATTTCATCTTAAATTGCAATGATGTACCAACAATCAACAAATAAAAAATTACCACTTGTCATGCAAAACCTACGATGCATTTGGATGATCGTTTTCTCAGATATCATACTATGAGGAATTACAAAATTTAAAAATATGTCTAAATCTACCATTATTGCTTGAAATTGGAAAAAAATACACTGGATATGTCATATAAAAAAATCTGCAGTTGAAAGGGTTAAAGAAACTTATTAAAAAATTTTAATTACGGTAACAGTTTTTGCGTAAGTGGGCCGCAAAGTTTTCAAACCAAAAAGCACCCTGTATATATGTTATATTGTGATTTTAGCAAAAGATGTTTCAAACAAGATAGCTACAGGGACATCGAATTAGAGATATGGAATTAATTTCATTAGACGAAAAACTGATTTTTTTTTGATTGCGTATTTCCGCCAGATTTATTTCGAAAAAAAAAACTGAAAATACGATTTTTGCGCAAAAATCGTGTATGTCTGCTTACCAAATTTCATCCAGATCGGTCCAATAGTTTAGGAGTAATATTTCAACATACTCGTACATCCATATACGCACAAGCATTAAAAATTAAGTGTTACTCCTGTGTAACTCCGTCATTGTTAATTGTTAATAGAATCACGGAGTTACGGAGCGAACCGGCTTATACAAGGAATGATTCAGGGGTGGTTCGGATAGCTTTAATTGTCAAAGCCCCTAATTACTAATTCTTAATTGTTTGGATGAGTGGTGATAAGTGAATTATCTCCCTAAGTGACCACCTAAGTGAATTATCTCACCGCTGATTGTTAGAAACTGTATTTATCATTTAAATATGATCTATTAAAGTATATACTATAGGCATACAGCTATACAAGTAATATTCAAACAAACGTATTTTGAGATTGTTTAAATAAGTCGTGGTGGCTGCATGGTGTAGAACGATGGTTTAGCCGACCAATGTAGTGATACAATATGCTTGTAGGGGGTACTGAAAACGGCTCCACCAATGTCAGAAATGCATCTACCCTGTGCCTGACTTTTTGAAGCAATTTTTAAATCCCTAAACGAATGTAGCTTTATAATAATTAACACACTTAATTTTATCAACAAGTTATATTCTATAAATAATACAATCGTTTTTTGAACCCATTTCTTAATTCGTATTTTTTGCGTCTCCTACCCTCTTTAAAAACTCTGTTATTTTAGTCTGTTTCCTGGCCCTAACAAGTTTCTAGTAAATCTCACTGTATGACAATAGGCAATTTCCAGCTCCCTTTGAACTTTCGGCTACTTTCAGCACAAGGGTGGTTAGTGAAGAATAATGATTCAAGATTTTTCGATAAGGTATGTTCTTCCTGTAACGTTTTTAAAGTAAAATTAGTTACTTCGCAATTTTCATCAGAGCTGTCGTCTTCAGAATCGATTTACATACCAACTTAGGACGCCATTTTCACTAAATCCGATTCGCTAATTTCTTCTTCCACTAATAAGTAGCCATGTCCACAGAACCTTTGCCTCCGATCGATTTAGCAAGTTGTAATATTTCCACAATCCCATTTTCTGGGGGTTCAAGCAAGCTTTATACTGACGATGGCCATATTTTCTTCCAACGTGCATTTAGGGTTAATATTTTAGCTCTTTTACCAAAAACGATATGATTTTGATACAAGTTTTAATTAAAAATTCCTTCCAAGCTTTCATTCGATCTATTGACTTCGAATCAATTGTGTCTAAAATCTATTAAAGTTATCGCCTTATGTGCAACTTATTGTGTGGAACTTACGTCTTATGGTATAAATAATTCCTTGATCTAATGGTTGAATCAACCAAGTCGTATTCGGCGGTAAAACTCCACTTTGACGTTGGAATGACTTAAATTCTGTGGGTGACCTGGAGCGTAATAGCATCTAAAAGGATTTAAAGTTTTTTGCTTTTTAGTTTGTTCTCCAATATATTGGTAAGGTGTTTTTATTTACAACTTTAAGCGCACGGGAATTTAAAGATCTAGGCAAAGGCTTTGTCATGACTTCTCCCAAAGCAGTGCTGCACAAAGGTAGCGTTATGTGATCTTTAGATGCGTTACTACCGAGTGCACTTTTTTCTGCTTTTGATATAAAGATCCTCTTGGGCATTTTTTCCATCAAAGCCCAGTCTCATCGGCATTCAACACTTGATATGGTGTATATCCTTCCTCTTCAATTATCCTTAGATTTTTTTCTTAATGTGTTTTGGCAGCTTCATATTCAGCCCAGGCGAAGTCTCCCTGAATTCTTACGCTGTGAATTGCAAAACGTTTCTTAATATTCTCAAACCAAACCTTAATCTCCAAAAAGTCTGGATTTACACGAGCGCTAACTGGACTTCTAATTTTCCTTTCATTTTTTTAATCGTTTGAACTGTTGCCTCATTGAAATTTAAGAAACGATTCAAAATTTATATTTTTGTCTCTAAAGAAATATTTTTTTTTAGATATTGTTTTCTTACTTTCGACTGAATCAGTCGAAACTGAAATGTAATTTGGTTTAGGACTGAAATATAATTTTGAAATAAAATTACTCCTAAAACCGACAAAGCTAATCAGTAGCGCATACCCCAAAGTTAAAAAAAAGTTTCTTCCAAAATCACTATTACGTAGTTTATGTAATCTACGAAGATTCATACTGTGCAAATGTGTAAATGATAAGCCTGACTCAATTTCAAAGAATCTCAATGTCAGAAAATGCGGTTATTCCCCGAATTTTATTTTATTTTTGTGTACATATAAATACGTGCTTATTGTGCACTACACACTATGGCATTGCAACTAAATTTTCTAAAAGTTAGGAATAAAAATCGTGTTATCGAAGTATGTATGTATACATACATACATTGTATTATAAGAGGGTTTCCGCATTTTCATTAACATGTTCTAGGTTATAAGAAAGTTGTTACGAGACATAAGTTTACATCAATTGAATTATATAATCCTTCCTAATAAATAAATAATAGTTGCCCAATCCGTGCCTGTGAAAAGATTAAATAAAATTCATTGAATAAATAAATGATGCAAAAGTACTGCACTGGTATAGAACCAGTTATTAAATTTAAATAAACCATTACTATTGCTGTTAGAGATACATAATTCCACGTATATTAGGTAGGGGTAAGCAATGAACGGCTATGAATGCATTGTTGTATGAATTAGAGAAAGAAAGTTGTCGCTTGTTTTACTGACATGTGCTGTGTGTTGAGTGCATGCACGATAGTATGTGTATAGTACATGTGTCCAAGATAGTACATGTGTGGAAAGATTAATTTAACCCGCCGTTTGCTAGTAAAATAAATAGATTGGCTCAATATACTGTATTACTGCTGATCAGTCCTGCTGCTAGCGCTCAGACTCCGCGTTCTGTTGTAAGCATGAGAAAGCCGCTAAGAGAATATTTGAATGGAGTTGTGTGTTATGTAGACATATATACTAGGGACAAGACCGAGAGTTACATAGGAATGTGTATATGGACCCCATCACGGAAATGAAGTAAATGTGTGATGGCTTCATACGACCCGTGTCGCAGAGTTAAGCTTGCGTGAAGCTCGCGTCTCTAAAAGCGAGATCTCTAAGTATATAAAATCAGTTCCTTGCAAACTCGGACACCAACCATCAGAGCGACCAGCCAATTCAGGCAAGACGAGCCAAGCCACCTATGTCGAGACACCGGGCAGAGCGACATTCGCCGGGAAAATAATATATGGTGAGCGATTTTCTATAGTATACTGTTTGAATTGCATGAGTTTGAATAGCTTTGCCTCTCTCTCTTACTTATTCTATTAACCTATCTTCCTTTACTGAAGTATATACTCCTGCCTTGTGTTCTACTGCCACCTGTAGGCACTGGACTACGTGACATCTGTGGTTCGCGACGTTACGCGTCACAGTAGCATTTTCCCGAGCAACATACCTATTAGGCTATTTTCATTGTGTATTTGATTAACACCAGCCTTGCCGATTGTCGTCTGCATTGAATCCCTTTTTCTCTCCGTCCGTGATATTATTGATAACTGTTACATGCTTACCGTATTATTCTTTTATCACCGACTGTCTTTCATATTTCTTTATATCAAAACACGGCCGTTGTTTATATATGCACCGCTCTTAATTATTATTATGTACTTGTACTGTTTGATATAAACTCGCTTGATTATTGCTTCATTCATTTAACCGCTATTATTACGTCATTGATTTAATTTGATATCCATATATTGACATTTTAATGTGCATTAATATTTTAATGAATTATACACGGTATTTTCAAATCATTAATGCTGTTTTACTCATTAGTGAATAAGTTAGGTACAAATACCCAGCAAGAACGTGAATCTCTGGTTAACTTACTAACTGAGTCTACCTAAGCCCTCAGTAAGCGAGGACCGAAGGAACAACAACATCACTTCCAGCGTGCGGTCTCACGTTAAACTGATTTAGCGCCTGAGGGAAATTTCCAAAGCCGATTTATTCTGTAATTGATACGTTATTTGTTTGTGCAATTTGTGGCAATCGCTAAAGCTCTCCATTAGCACCTTCGCGAACGGGTGAACGGGGATCACTATGGTTCGGCTGTGCCTTCAAAAAAATTTGACCACTACTTTATAATCCTCCCACGAATATTCTAAAAAGAATTTGGTCACATTTTTGATATACTCAGGAAATACAGAATTAGAGAGTTCCATTTTACAAGAGAATATATAGCATCAATGTGCACAAAATAACTCAGATAATTCCCAGGCTGTCTTTCAATTTTCTTTAATTTGTTTAAGTTATTTGTTTTAGTAAATAAACAAAAATAACTTCTGCTTACCTGTATGTTGTGATCCGCTAGCAATATCTGTAGTAAGTGTATCAACGGATGAACCGCTTGCGGAAACTTTCGTATTCTCGTGAAAATGTTGCTGTTGATATTGTTGTTGATAATCAGTCTGATGATGATGAGGATGGTCCAAGCGTTGGTGCGCTGGTGGAACACCGCCGCCAACCGAGTGTCTCATAGAGATGGCACCGTATGCGTCGCAACGCCGCAGCAGACACCACGGACGCCGGCGTTCCCATTCATCAGCATCATCTGTATCAATCCTCTAACAATCTGATCATGTCCACCTAATCTTACAATATCAATTTGTTCATAAGGTCGGCTTTCTTGTTTTCGCGTTGACGATCTTATTTTCTTTAGTGTTGTACCTAGCGACGCGGTAACACCGTTATGTGTTAAATCCATTATGCGTAACTGTAATATAATTAATCAAACGGAAATTGTTCAAGTTTATACCATCACCAAACAGTAAATATATCTGAGTCTAAAAGAAGCAAAAAAAATATAAATGAAATAACATGCCATGCAAATTATATCTCTTTATTCCAGCTATATTATAAACGTATTCGAGACCCTGCCATATATGTATTAAAGAAAAAATTCAAACAACACAATATAAAAGTCGAAAAACAATATAAAAACTGCTTTGATAGTAAATAAAAAAAATCGTGGACAGATCGACAACCTCAACTTTCATATACTGGAAGTCAAAAGTACTACAAACAATAAAAAGTTCATTTATTTAGTGTTGATTTATTTAGTGTTAGTGTTGAGGTAGTTGTTATGCTACCTCAGACTAAACAAATTCAATTAGCTCAATAGATGATTATGGAAGCATTCAATTAACGTAAAAACACATACCAATCTCGGTGAGATAAAAATGTGCTTCGCAAGCTTGTGCATTTAATCATTTATTGTCTCCAGGAAGCATTAATATAATAAACACCAGCATTAGAATAATAAGTATTTGCCGTATCCAAACATGTATTTATCTCACATTTTTAAACCACAAGTCAGTAAATATAAGGAAGGGGGTTAATCGAATTGAATCAGACAAACTTTCCTCGAGTTCCGATGTGATCACTTTGAACTCCTAACAAAACTACAATGGTAAGATCTAGAATTTCTCTATGAGAATCAAAAAGTAGCATTACTTTTTGCGGCGGACAAGATAATTTCGATGACGTTAATTATGCAAATTATCGATAGTACGGAGAACGTCTCTGATTGGAGGTGAATAAATAGTCAGCGATTAGTGTACTGTGTGACGCTGTTATTAATGAGAGTAGGGAAAACGGATCTGATTAGAGGTGAATCAATAATGAGCGAAACAAATTAGTTATGTAGGAGATAGGGAATTAAGTGGAAATACAATAAATAATAACAGCAGTTTGCCATGTAGAGGAAACCTAGTGAGAGTACGGGGTTTTGCTAGGAAACTAGGGAATGTTTAGTAGGGGCGAACTGATAAAACCTTAGACAGGGCGTTGAAAAAAGTTAGTTGAAAACAGAATTTTCAAATTTAAAACTAAGGGAAACCTTGTCGCTCGTGAGAACACTTTGAATAGCTAAATTACCATCTTAGTGATTAACAAAATAAAATGTAGTTGAATTTATTGTCAATTTCTATCACCCGTAATTAAATAAATTTTAATTAATCATTATTATATAAATTATAAAATAATAATCAGTATGATTGTGGAATAAAAAAGATTCAGAAATTTTTATGTAATTAGGCGTATTACACTACATTTTTTATAACTAATAATGTAGTTGCAAGCATCTAAAGGTAATAGTGTAGATTTTATGTGTTTCTAATAAAGGATTATGTATTTTGTCTTAGAAATTATTTCTTCCGTTGGCAAAAATAATGCTACTTTGTGATTCCCATAGAGAAATTCTAGATCTGACCAATATGAAAATGTCATGTTCAAAATGTTTTAAATTATATTTTATTCTCAAAACTGTCAGTATATAAAATAATTTATTAATTACTGTAGATTTAATACAAGAAATCAGGATAACAATTTTTACTAATATTCGCATAAAAGTTGTTGCCTTCAAATATTATTTTAATTTATTGTTTTTGTTGAGAACGTTATTTATTTTAATGCAAAAATAATTATTTTATTAAAATGTAGCATTAACCAAATCATTATTAATAGATCATTTAAGTTTATATTTCTTTTATTTAATGAGCCTAAATTTATGGCCGACAATTTGTGGTTGTTGAGGGTTGCGCAAGTGCCGATATCAGTAAATTTATATAAAACCAGCAATGTACTCGTAACCTCACCAATTGCAAGGTCTTGTGTTTTATTTTAAATAATACAGTGATTATTAATATTATTCCGTAGAAGAAATTTAACAGTAGTAAAGCGCATAGATAGTAAGTGTTTTACTAAAGATCGCGATTGCAACGTTACCCCTTTTATAGTTTTCTCTTTTGCTAGTAACGGAAAGGAAACTCAATTTCATCGTGACAATATATTAAGATGAAATATAATCAATTTAGAGCTCTCATTAAATGTAAAGTATTTGTTTCAATTACTTTTCTTGTTCCTAAAATTATTAAACCATTATTAGTGTTTAAATATTTACTCTTCAAGATCATGCAGACTTTTAAGATATCATTTAGAAAGAATAGAAAGAAATGTAAAACAATATAGACAATGTTATTAAAAAATAATTGAAAAACATTCTATTGTCAAAATTGGTTTAGTATTTAAAGATACATATTGAAGATAAAAGCATTATTGAAGATAAGGTTAAGTTATTGAATATAATGTCATTTTTCAAGGTCAAATCATTCTGAAAATAAAACGTCCGTTTCTTTTAACAACCTGTGTGCCTGGGTTATTAATAAATTGTTCGATACATGAAATTGAACAAAAGTGTTAGAACCGTTTTTGTAAAATATCCCGCAAAGTTTCTATGAAAAAATACTTGACCATGTATATGTTAAATTTTTATTTTAGAGGAAGCTATTTCAATAAACAAATATATTAAATTTAATTTCTTATGTAATTGTTTATATATTTCTTGTTTTCTGTACTTCTAAAATACAACTTACGTCTTTCTAGTTTTCTCCTATACTATTTTTCACGAAGCAATAGAATATGTAGCTTGCTTAATTGATGCCTGAGAATTGCGCTGTCAACATATATTTTAATTAAATTGGCTCAGTAGATGTTTCGGACCTGTACGAAGCTACATACCAAATTTACAGAACATTTAGGGTTTCCTTCTCTGTACTTCTCTGATTTAACTTTAGTGGTTAGTGTAATATAGTTTAGTACTTTGTATATCGGCTTTCTTATGTCTCATCTAATCCACAGTTCTAGATAGTTTGCTTTCATATGCTCCCCACCATTTGTTCCATATTTCGTCGCATCCACAAGGTAGTCCGGCTAGAATGCTTTGACTTCCTTTATATCCTTCATTTTCTAGATATCTCGGCATTCAACCTTCTGTTGCAATTTTTCTATAAATTTCAAATTTATACAAATTTATTATGTAATTTATTTTCATGTTTCTAACTTTTCTTTTCCCGCGATACTGTCATTATTTGTTCTCTATTTCTTTTTCGTTCCACTAGTTGTAGTTCTTCGAAAACCTTCCCTATTCATGCCTCAAGTAGTCGTTTTATGTCTTATTTGTTCTAATTCTATGTCATGTAATAACTCCTTTTGGCATCTATCTCTCTCAATTTGTCTTTCTTTGTCCTCATACAATGCCGCTTCCTCTTCGTTTGAAAGTAATACTAGTTCTGTTCATCTCTCACATAATGATTCAATGTGATGTGTTTTTGTCTTTTTCTAGAACGCATTTCATATACTTTCATTGCAATGTTTCTATCTCTTCGTACTGCTTCCATCCCC
The DNA here is from genome assembly GCA_009867245.2 of Adranes taylori. Taxonomy (NCBI): domain Eukaryota; kingdom Metazoa; phylum Arthropoda; class Insecta; order Coleoptera; family Staphylinidae; genus Adranes; species Adranes taylori. The sequence continues at coordinate 23,706 of WYDF02243079.1, forward strand.
AAATCTCCGCACGGTACTGGACAACGGACTGAGCTTAAAGTCATCTCTGAATTTTCTTTTTCTAACTCCCCATAATTCACTTATCATTGCTGCTGCTTCCTTTATCACATATTTAGTGTTCCATTTAGTGAAATTTAGTGAAATAGTGTTCCAAACACTAATTTTATTTTATCTATTCTATATACGTTCGTTTCCAACAAAATTGTTCTTTTTATCTCCACGGTTTTTGACAAAGGTTATTAGTTTATTTATTTTTTGTATTCAGTTCTAGTTTTTTTTTTCTTAAGGTACCCATATAGTGTATTCATCAAGCTTTGCACTTCTTTCGTTTCTTTTGCTACTACAGTAAAGTCTCACTTATCCGACCTTGGCTTGTTCGACATTCCGTCTTATCCGACGTCTCTCGCATAAAAACAAGCAACCAGGCAACGAGAAAATGCGTCGCTTGTTAGCAAGCGTCTAAGTTTTGTCGTCATTGAGTACACCGCTACACAGAGGTTGCGCGACAGCCTTTTAATCACCTCACTTCCCTAACCTCACTTCCCCCCATAACCTCACTTCCCTCTGTCATAGCTCAGCGTAGTGTGAATCGGTCTACTAACTGCAAGATTCTGTTTTGTGGAGTTGTTATTGTTATTTATTGAGTACAGTAGCTCTTACTGTGGTGTGTTGAGTTGTTGTTATTGTTGTGTTATTGCTTTTATTACTGTACTTACATAGTGTATAGATTATTACGCTATTATGGCAATGAAAGGAAAAAAGGTTGTTGTATTGATACAATAAAAACTTGAGGCAATCAAAAGACTGGACACATGAGAGACAATGCAGCAGTTTGCTGATGACTACGTCGGACGGGTAACAGAAGGAGATTGGGAAAGGAAACGATTTGATATATAAAAATTGTATTCTTCAGGAGTCACTCAAAGCGCTATAAAGGAGGGAAAACAATGAAAAATTGTGAATATTAAAAAGCAAGTGAGACTTTGCACTTATGGTTTACCCAGTTCAAAGATAAAGTTGTGCCTATTTTGGGGCTTATCCTGCAGGAAAAAGCGTTGCATTTTCAAAATTAATTTAATGAAGGTGACGCAGAATTCACGGCAAGTATTGGGTGACTCGACAGGTGGAAAAAACGTTACGAAATCTGCCAGTTGTGGGGAGAAACGGTCCTCAAACGTTGAATATATGAATAAATTTCTTAAAAAATCTCATCTCTTCATTGGAAATGAAAGCCTTACAGGCGATCAAATTTTCAACTGTTTTTGCGTAGTCAGAACATATAAATCAGCCCCTGGCTACAACCGTAACAAAGAAAGGGTAACAATTCTTGCTTGCAGCAATGCATCAGCGAACTATAAAATAGATATTGCAAAGATCGGGAGAGCGAAAAATCTACGAGCATTCAAGACAATTGCAAGAAATGCTCTTCCATTAGTATTACAATCAAAAAAGTAAGAGGATGAATTGCAAAATTTTGAAAGAATGGTTTTTAAGAAATTTGTTGTTTCCACAAAAAAATATTTGAAAGAGTAAACTCCCTAGAAAGGCCGTAATATTGATAGCTGCAGATGAGCTTCAGTGCAGCTAGTGCAGGTGAACTTCAAGGTGGCGACATCAAAGCGATGTTTCTACCACCGAATGTAACAGCCATTTGCCAACCGAACAAGGGTGTTTTGGAAACGCTTAAAAGAAATTACCGAAGGAAGCTACTATCGACTTTCTTAGAACAAGCTGACAGTGTACATGTTGATGTGATGACTAAATTGAAAACCATTGACTTAAAGGATTGCAAGGGCCTGGGCTGACGTAAATTTTTCAACAATTGCTAAATCATGAAATAATCTGTTAGGCGAAAATGCAACTGAAGATGAAGAGGATCCAGAAATTATTGAAGTAATCGTGCTTCCTTTAGTACAAGGCATACCTGGATGTGAGGAAGCGACTGTAGAAGAAGTTGAATGTTGGTTGAAGGAAAACAATGAGTACGCTGTAAGACGAAGAAATTGTTGCTCTCGTAAAAAATTATGGCAACGATATTGACGATGGAGAACCTGCTGTCAATTTTCCAAAAGTATCCCATTAAGATACAATAAAGGCCCAAGAATTCGCCATGGCATACGTTGAGCATCAAGAAGAAGCTACCGGGATCAATAAAATGATGCTCCAAAGATTGCGGAACTTTGCAGCAAGAAAACGGCAATCATCGTCGAAATAAACGAAGATCACAACATTGTTTACGTCTTCATAAACTATGTACATACAGAACATTATCGAAGGCTCCGTTCAAATCTACAAACTACTCCTTTTTTGTCCTTGATATATTTTTCAACTAAGTAGTTCAATATATAGTGTCGAAAGTACTGTACTCTTTTTACATCCTGCTTGTCCTTCCAATAATTTTTTTTTCGTTTCAATTCTCTTGTCACCATTTCCTCTATTATCAATACGTATATTTTATACAAATTGCTTAGCTAATAGTTTTTTAAATCTTTCAACGTGTCAACGCCGGGTTCTATTGCAAATATTGCAATAGCAGTAATTTCATGTATACTGTACCAAATGTGCGCAAATTTTGAGCTTCTTAGCGCAAACGTTTAATTTTTAATAAAATGAAAAATACCGGATGTTTGATATTTTGAATATGAAAAAAAATCTGATAACAGTATGCACCTATCCATTAAATTATGTTTCAATTAGTTCAGTAGTTTAGGAGGAATTTTCCTACATTTATACCCACACAAATCAGATGTAAAAATATACCAACTTGTTTCAGATTTTAGACAAAAAAAGTTTTTTCGAAAAGTTTTTTGGAAAAGTTTTTGTGGTAAATTGTTCCCTATTAACCCGTGTCATTTACGCCTAAATACTTCGCAATAATGTGAATATAAGAGATGTGGTAAGGTGAAATTAAAAATATTAATCTTACTTTCTGCATGTACCTCGTATATACATAGAATAGAAGATAGCAGTCTACCAGAACCAAGAAACAAAGAGTAAAAAGGTATGAACTTAAGTAGGGTGCAACAGGGGTTTCTCCGGCATTTTTGAACCCCGGCGCATTCACCATTTCGATTACTTATGTGATGAATGAATTAAAATATTGGTGAATCCTTAGGGGTCGACGATCAGTCATCATTTATTCCTTGTTTGTATATCGTCGCCGTGAATGTAAAGAAACATTTTGACATCGCGTTTTGAGGTTAGGTTTTTATTCTTATTAGGAAACGCTAGTGATATCTAGCGATAAAAGTAATAATAACAACATAACCTCAAAACGCAACGTCAAAATGATTGGTTTCATTCACGGCTACAAAGAGCTAAGAACAATGGCCAAAAATGGACCCCTAAGCATTCACCAATATTTTATTAAAACATTCATAAAATAACTAATCGAAGTGGTGAATGCGTCAGAGTAAAAAAAAAGCCGCGAAACAACCATAAGATCTTTGCAAGTTGTCCGCGAAACTGGTGTACTCGTCAGCGAAGCTTTCAATTTGTTGACGTGAAATTAACAAACTCAGAGCTGAGTATAATAATTGTTTGAAACAAATGACTACTCTCTCCACTCATCAATTTATTTTGTGGAAAAATGGAGTTTGGACCACTTCCCAATATAGACAGAATGGAAGTAAGGATGAATGGAGGGGAAAATGGGGGACAATAGTATAAGGAGAGAGAAAACATATGGATGACGGAGAAATTAAGTAAAGTGAAATGGGAATATGTAAATAGTATAGAATAGGTGACAGGTGTGGTAGAAAGGATGTTTGAGAAAAGGAATAAGAGGAGTGTGGGGGAACAGTGAGGAGAGGAAGCATTCATTCGAAAGTTCACATGCATTCGAAAGTTCATTCCATGAAAACGCAGCCGCCCTCTGAAACACCTTCACAAAAAAAAATCGCCCTTACAGCTAAAATTGTGGCATTCCTAAATTTTTGTTATATTCAACACTATTAAGTTTAGTGAGAATTCATTAGTGAGAATTTTAATTAGTGAGGATTTTATCCTTGGATGTAACAACACTGAACAGGTATTGTCCACTATTTTACTGCTTTAGAAAGAAACACATTGATTTTACATTAAAAGAGAGCGAAAGTGACTACCAAACCCACCTCAAGTAATACAATATTTACAAGTTTGTATTACTGAATGTATTACACAGAATTCAACTATGCAGTTTAATACCATGGGTTGAGATTAATTAAAACTTTCTTTTCGGCCAGCATTCGTTATGCGTAATGTTCCAAGGAACACGTTATGCATTTGACAAATGTGTTTGGCGTGTATTCGCCGAACACATTTGGCGTGTACATATCGTCTAGAGACCGGCATTACACTGTACGCACGCATATTAAGCAAGTGCTAGTACGATTTCAACGTTAAAGCTGATTATACTGAGAAGCTGAGCACAGACGGCATTGGACGTATGAACTTAAACGCTGCCCATGAAGTAGTGAAGAGGGGAGAATAGAATTGAATAGTTTATTAAAACAATTAAGAAAAATACAATAAATGAATCATAATAAAATTACACCTGTAAAAACACAAGACTAAATAACACAAAAGAAAGAAAAAAATAAAAAAAAGTAGAAAGAAAAAGAATTATTAATGAGATTATGAGTGGTTAAAATAGCTGCGATTCTGTGAAATTGAATAAGGAGAGCAATCAGAAAGAATGTTAAAAACCTTGAATTTAAATAATTTTAAATTAAGAATTTCTTCAGTGACTTCTATCAGTGTATTGTGTAACTTTCGATCGATATAAAAGAAGTTTCTCTCGAACAAAGTCAACGAATGCAACGGATGGGAGAAAAAGATATATTAGTGCTTTCGCATAGAACACTAATATATCTTGCACCGGTCCTGATTTTATGTGCTGTAGATTTTACGTAACATATGTAGCAAGAATGACATTTTCATGCATCTAGTATTGACGTTCAAAATTAGTACATACTAAATCCCAAATAGATGATTGTATGGAGAGGTTAAATATATCTGAGTGATCCATCAATGTAATCGAAAACAGGAATATTATGATTAAATTATATTTCGTAATTCAATGTACATACCAAGTTATGAAAGTACGTTGCAATTAATTTTGAGCGATCACTTAGAAATATCCTCACGCTATTAGCGTAATTCAGTATAAACACCAATTACGTACACGTTAGCAAAGTTTTATTACAAAAGTTATTAATTTGTAAAATTATATTTGATGTTTAATACAAATCATTGAAGTGTTGCAGTTATTTAGAGCTTCTATAATTCTACATATAAAACCAGTTTTCCAACTCTCATTTTTTATTTGTTTGGTAATAAAAAGCATTCTAGAAGAAGAAAACAATGCATTAGCTATCCAGATTTCGGAATTAAATGTTCCCTTAGTCAAGCTGTTTGGTTACTTTAGAGATTAAATTTACTGTTGTTGAGATGTTTCCATCTGTCATCCGAAAAACATTTATGTTGAGTTCCAATATAAAAAAAATCTTTATATTGGGTGGTCACAAACATCAACTAGGTTCAAGCTAAACCAACTAGATCCATTAAAAATTAAGATTTGAAAAGAAGCAAAACCAACTTCATACGCCCATGATGCCGGTACATAATCAATTATATCCAACGGACAAATCAGAGCGCTCTGCTTTACTGTTTCCGATGTAGAGATTATTATATTTTTGTTATTCTTTAAGAGTAACACGATATGATGTTTCTTTAAGTTTTTTTATTAAAATAAATAATTTTGGTGTGATATTTTTTACAAAATGGATGATTATGATTTGAATGATGCAGTACTTGTGAGTCAAGTCTACAATCGGTCAAGAAAAAGAAACAACCAACACAACGGGAATCTCATAAAGGGTTTAAATACCCTTTATGAGATAAATCTTTGAGCTTAGCCACAGTCAGTTCTAATCAGTTTAGTTTCTCGTATTTTATCTAAGAATAGAATGATACGCGATATAGATTGAAATCACAGGTTAAAATCACAGTACTAGTACGTTGCTAGCCTCTTTTGCTGCATTTCGTTCTGCCCGAGGTAGACAGCCGCATATAGACGCATATGTGCAATTAGATTTATCTTATTGTCATTATATGTAATATAGTCTCTATACAAATCTATGCCTCACAAACGCGTTCAGCTATACAGTTGCGACATAGACTCTACAATCCTTAATCTCCGGAACTCTTCCTGTATTAATTTAGTCGCTTGTAATTATGCGAAGTAGAATCAGATCAGTGTAGTTGGAGATATGTAAGTCAACATCGTTCATAATTATTTAATCAGACTAAAGAAATATTCACAATCAATGAGTAATAAATTAACTAATGTAGTAATGTATGAGGATAAATATTAAATTCATTTAAAAAATATAAGCTAAAGTTACATTTGATTATTGCACCACAATAAATATTTATTTAATGGCACAATATTGCGAAGTAATTGTATTGTAAATCATTTTTAAGTTGAATCGAACTGATTAAAATAAGGCAACAGCATATTTATTCGTAACTAAACGTTTGTGTTTAGACACCTTTTATCAGAATTGAGTAGTGAATTTATTTTCAAATGTTTAAGAGGTATTCAACCATTATTTATCGAACTTAAATTCAAATGTGACTAATAAATGTTGTACTAATTATTTGTTGATTCATAGTAGAATTTTAAAACTGATTGAGAGTTTTATTTCTTTAATAGTTTTTATCTTTAATTGTGTTACACAGTAATCTAATGATTAAATTCCTAAAGGACCAAACTTGCTTCTTTCAAGCTGCTTAACAATTCCAAATAGACATGGGTCTTTTATTAAATGAACAAACCCGGTCTGTGGCGTTTGATTGCTCTTTTCAGTTGTTTGGAACTATGCCACCTTTAAGCTGTAATAGAACATTTTTATAGCTCTACTGTAAAGCTATTAATATTTTTTCTGATCCCAACTGAGCTTTTCCAACCAACAGAATTTTAGGAAAACTAACCTAATTTCATGTCGCAGCAAAAATAAAAGCGACACTAGATTCAGATCTAAGCAAATTTATAAATGTTCTATATAATTTGTGGATCTATCGGAAGCAATTATATTGTCTGTCTCCTTGGTAGATAAATGCTTTAAGTCGTTATAAAATATAGTTTTGTTATAGTTAAAAACATCAATAAAATGTGTTGTCAGAAACAACGTTAGAAATACCATCTGCAACAAATAACACACCCTCCATAAAGTTCAAAGAAAGTTATAACCAAGCTGATGTAAAAGTTTACTACAAAATAAGATTTACAAGAACTATGGAACAGACAGTTGCGTTCAAATAACAGATTCGCTAAAAGATATGGTAGCTTAGCAGTTAGAGATTCAACACGCTATAGAGATAAACCATCTAATAAAATTGTTGTAACTATACACATAAAACCAATGTCTAGTATGGTCGTTAACTATTAGAACTCATAATGTAGCCGAGACGAGACAGACGTCCATAAAACCTCATTTCTAAATCATTCTTTAACACGATCCAAACTAATGTATAAACTTGTTTTGGAAAGTGTAATCATGAAGTAATTAATTAAGGAAACGAAATTATAAGACAACTAAATACACCAATTTATTACCTGAAGAATTTCATTGATACAAAATCAAAAAACAAATCGTGAATTGTTCCAAAATCTCATCTTTCATACAGTGGAATTTCTATCATAATTACAGATTGCCATTCCCAAAATTACAATTTAAATTTGCTACTAACTATAACAGTTATTAGGCTGCAATAGAATCAACTTATAAATCTCATAAACTGTTATTTTTATAAAATAATTTAATTTTGCTAAAAAAATAATATATCTCGTACACATAAAATATTTTGTTTGAGAAAATTATTTAGCTTTATATATAAAACCTAATAATTGATATAATGATACTAAACAACTTGATATAATATAATGTGTAACGCCAAGAAAGAAATTACATATATTAACGTCCTAGTTTCTGATATAACGACCTTTAAACATTTGAAATACATAATCTAAGAGAAAACGCAAATTATTACACAGGTGCACACGGCTCGCTTGATTTTAAACTTACAATAAAATGTGTTGAAGGAAACTTTCGCGTGGAGTAGCAGAGTAAGAGTCAAGAGAAATCTAAGGAAATAACTCAGGTTACGCCCGTGAGTTAGAAGAGAGCAAATTGAAAAATACTTTATTAAATGAACGGTTAATAAGTCGGAGTCAGAATAATCACTTTGAATTATGCCGTGGTTGCCCCTCAGAGGGCCTCGCGATCAACAATAATATATAAGCAAAAATTCAACAAGTTTTGGCAACAAGTTTGCGGTTGTTATTCTGTCAGTGCCATTTTCTAAGTTTTGCTCCGAGTTTCATTACGTTTAGAAATTGAACGCAACAAAGAAATGGAACACTACAAAATAGATATAAGGGGCCTCAGTGTAATTAGATGGCCAAACTATGGCCAATGTAAAACTGAAAAAACAACACTCTACTACTCTGAAAACAATCTAACTAATCACTACAGCCGGGTTGGATTCATAGTACAACGGAAAACCAGCAACACCGTAAAGAACTTTGTGGCTTATTCAGAGAGGACTGCCCTTCTACAATTAAAAACTGATCCTAAGGATCTTAATATCATACAGATTTATGCTCCAATCCGGACATAAATCTGTCAGACCGGACAACGAAATAACACAGCTTTACAAAGAGATCAAAGAGCTGCTAAATTTGGCCAAGAAGAACGAAGTTCTGATTATAATGGGCGACTTTAAGCCAAGATTGCCCAGGGACGAGTCGCCAGAACGTAGTCGGCGATTTTGGCTTGGGGGACCGTAATGAAAGAGGCGATACTTTAGTACAATTTTGCCAGGAACAAAAAATGATTGTCGCAAACACCATGGCTTAAACTCCCCCCAAGACGGCTATGCGTCTGGAAATCTTCACTACATAAACCAGATCACATCGTGAGAATAGATCAGATCATAATCCAGCAATGGAAACAATAAAAATAAGACTAAAGAAACTGAGACGAACATCTAAGAAGAAAATCCTGCCGATGTCAATTTTTCCTGGAGCAGTTTAAGAAACGCGATAGTCACCAATACAAACGATATAATTGGTTCACCTATTAATAAGAAGAATAAATGGATGACTAACGAGATATTGTCGATAATGGCTGAACCTAGCACATATAAGAACGTAGATCAAAACAAGTACAAAGAAATTGAGAAATAAATTAGGAGGAAGATGAGTAAAACTAAGGATCAGTAGCTGCAAGAAAGGTGCACAGAAATAGAGGAAATGGAAGAAAAACATGACTATTTCAATATCCACAAATAGATAAAACAAACCACAGATCGAACAAAACCTTATATAATAAACAATATCACCAATGATAATAATATTGTCATCGTTGATCCTAATGACCTATTAAAAATATTTATCTGGTTGAAACGGCTCCTAAAATACTGGGATCGGAACATGACTATTGCGGAACTCCGAAATGTTATAAAACAAAGGAAGCAAGGAAAACAGCAGGATCAAAACTTCTATATTTTCATCGTCAATTAGGTTGCTAGACGATGAAAATATAGAAGTTTTGATGCAACTATTCAATAATATATACGAGTCAGATCCAATTCTGCAAGACTAGCTTCAATCAATCTTTGTGCCTATTCCAAAACAGCCAAATGCTAATCGCTGCCATCAGTTTCGATTAATCAGCTTAATGAACCAGGTCTTAAGGGTCTTCATGAAAATAATACACAGGAGAATATAAGCAGATGCAAAAAAGAAATCGAGGAATCGGCCCAACATAGTTTGGATTCAGACAGGGGTTTGGAGTGCGAGAAGCACTCTTTAGACTGAGAGTCATACTTCAACAATGTCGATATCAGTGAAAGATTATACATTACCAGAAGGCCTTTGACAGTGTTAAACATCCAAAATGAATAGGGTTCCTACAATAGAGAGTGGTGAATGATAAAGATCTTGCTTTCATAAAAAAATAATATATTAATCAAACAGCACCAGTGAAAATAGGAAACGAAAGAACAGAAAGTTTTCCGATTAAAAAAGATATGACACGGATGCGCCTTGTCACGACTGCTCTTTAATTTGTAGTCAGAATCCGTTTTTAAGTGTGTCCTAAATGACACGGACGACGGTATAAAAATTAATGGTCAACCTGTCAACAACCTTCGTTATGCAGATGACAAGGTTATTATTGCGGAAAGCCAAGAGTCACTACAAGGTCTTAACGACAGAATATCAGCTAAAGAAGAACGACTTGGTTTAAAAATCAACGTAGAAAAACAAAAACTATGATGATAAGTAGAGCACTGACTAGACATTTAAACATATCAGTGAATGGCAATCAGATTCAACAGGTTTCTAAGTTCAGGTATCTCGGCAGCTAGATAACTGAAGACCAGAATCCAGTCGCAGAGACACGGAGCAGAATTGAACAAGCTAGAATAGCATTTACAAATATGCGAACCCCTCAGCAATCAAAGCTTTAGTCTGCTCTTAAGTTATCGTTTTATAAAAAGCTACGTGTACTTAATCCTTCTTTATGGTGTGGAAAGTTCACTATCAACCGACTGAAGGCGTTTGAAATGGGGCTGTTTAAAAGACTATTAAAAATGTCGTGTACAGACCATATAATTAATACTGGAGTCCTAAAACGTATGGGGGCAGAGAAAGAGAGAGAGAGAGAGAGAAAACAGTTGCAAATCATTAAAAGAAGAAAAACGCCTTACTTGGGCCACGTATTCAGAACAAACAAGTATCAATTCCTGAAGCTCATCGTGGAAGGAAAAATGTGAGAAAACGTGGCATCGGAAGGAAAAAACATTCATATCTCAAAAACATAAGAGATTAGACTGGTCTTGGTGCCCATGCTCTTGAGAGCCGCGCAAGACCCCGTTGATTACATCTTTTTGTATTTATTTGTTATTTAATAATAAAGTTTTTCGGTGGCGTATAAATATTTAGAAGTATTTAACCAATCAGAACGGCATCGTATTTTATTTTATTGTCAGCCACTTCGATTCCTGTCAGCTGTATTGATTCCTCGCAGATTCACTTTGTACATTAAATGTTCCTTGGAAGTTATTTTATTTACTTCCGCCTAGAAGGAAAACCATATATCTAATTCAAATAAACCATAACAAGTATATGTTTTATTACTCTCCCCAATTCGTCTCCCAATTATAATGGTATTTGTATGTAAAGATAAGTATTTCTCGAAATTACTAACAGGAAGACAGGGCCGAGTTCAAAGAACAGCAACAACAAAATGTCCAAGTAATAGC
>WYDF02243080.1:0-20797 GCA_009867245.2 Adranes taylori
GGAGGCGTTTGTTTCCAAGTTATTGATGGTTTATTCAATCCTGTAAAATAAAAATAGGCCTACAGTAATCACGCCACTGCCACACACTCGCACAAGTATAGGAACATAGCACGGCGACGCGCAATAGTATGAAGTTGGGAAAGAACCGATAGTAGATTACCAGATCTCGGCAAGGAAAGGTCATATATTATTTTCAATTACATAACGAATTATTTCAATATAGTTTTATTAATATAATGTATCTTATACAAAACACGCAATTGTTTTGTAAATCGTACAAAATAATAGCTGGTCCTTCGAGTCGAATGGATTAGCGAAAATGGCAGAGCGAAGTGGATCGCCGTACAAAGTCTTTTCATTTCTTTTCTTTAAAATTATATCAAAAGGCGGAATTTCAGCCACTTACTGACATTACTGAGGAAATTTCTTCCAATTTATTTGATGTCGCCACCTGTAAAGTTTATCTGCACTCGTGTGCGTTATCTAACATTAATAAGGCTTTTATTGGAAGATTATATATTTCTATGGATTACTTTTTTTCAAATATTTTTTTGCAATTGTTTTGAATGCTCGTGGATATTTAGCTTTCCGCATCAATGCAATATCCATTTTATGGCTCGCTGATGCCATGCTGCACACCAAGAATTGTTACCCTTTTTTTGCTACGTTTGCAGCCATGGGCTGATTCCTCTATTCTGGCTGCAAGACTCTCACTGGGAAACTTAAATTTAAGTCCTTTCTCATCACAGTTGAAAACACTTGAGGACTACTCCTCCCCAGAAATATTTAATTGGCGGATTTCCTAACGTTTTTTCCACCTGTCGAAGCACCCAACACTTGGCGTGAATTCTGCGTCACCTTAATTAATTTTGAAAATGCAACCCTTTTTCCTGCAGGATAAGCCACAAAATTATTTAGTCATTGAACCTGGTAAACCATTAGTACAATACCTCACTTGTTCATGTTCACAATTCTTCATTACTTTTCTTTCCTTTAATGCACTTTCAGTTACTCTTGAACAACACAATTTTTCTATTTCAAATCGTTTTTTTTTCCAATCCCTTAGTGCTACCCGTCCGACGACATAGTGATCAGCAACCTTCTTCGTTGTCTGTCCTTTGTCCAGTCTTTTCATTGCCTCAAGGTTTTGTTTGCATCGATACAACAACTTTCTTTCTTTTCGTGGTCATAATAGCGTAATTAATACAGTATGTAAAGTACACTAATAAAACCAATAACACCGCAATTACGTCGGGTCATTTCCATATAAGGCTGCAAGAAAAGCGTCCGAATCCCTTGGACTATCTTTCTCAACAGATATGCAGGCTAATAGTGGTGAAGCAATGAACGTGATGGAGTTAGACATCGAGGCTGCCAAAAAGGTAGTTCGAAAATCAGAATTGCCAATGTTCAAACAGCTCCATCGGGATAAACCTATGCATGGCCGATTTTATAATATCATCGCCGAATTGGAGCTATCACCACAAGTAACATTCAGCTTCCTAATATCTGTTGGCCTGCGATCGGAAACTGAGGGATTTATTTTTGCATGCCAAGATGGTGTTATAAACACGCTAGTCTATATAAGAATATAATGGCCTTAGAGGTGGCAGATACGAACTGCCGGGCATGCAAGTCTCAACCAGAAACGCTACTACATATTCTCTCCGCATGCCTAGTGTATGCTAGAACAAAATACATCCAGCGCCATAATGCCGCCTTAAAAGTGATATATTTTCATCTGCGACATTCTTACGGTATAGACAAAGACCCGGTTGCACCCTACGTCGTTAAGTATATTGGGACCGTAGTTGAAAATGACGGCATTAAAATCTTTTAGAATTTCTTAAGAAATCTTTTAGAACTCCTTATAGAATTTTCTAGCCCCGCTGATAAAAATATTGAAATTAAGGAACGAGAAAAACTGGCTAAATATCAGGATTTGCTATGCGATCTAAGGATCCAATATCCACTACATTCCATCAAATTGGTAGTCCTCATCATTGGAGTCATGGAAGGCACCAGGTCCTCCCTAATAAAGTATATTGAGATCATACCGACTTGCGAGACTAAAGCTGAAGAATTAGCAAGTCAGATGCAAAAGGCCGTAATCCTGGGCACGTTGAGTCTACTTTGGTCAGACGACCCGACTATGACGTAACGACTAGAGTCGTTACGTGACATCTGCCCAAAGAAGAATATCGTGTATGATGCGGTCTCTTTAAAGGTGATGAAGTTGAGATTTTTTGGAGGTGCACGCTACAAAGCAAAAAAAAAAAAATAATAGATCCCCCATCATCTGAAAAATTTTAGGCCCATAACTTGCCTAAACAATTGCTATAAGATATTCACTAGCATCTGAAATGAAAGAATATTAAATGACATTCAACCCGTTTGTGGACGCATCTACGAACAACGTGGATCTAAGAGAGGCTTGACTGGTTGCAAAGAAAATCTTCTAATTGATCGTTGCGTCATTCAAGGCGCAATATAATATAAGCGCAACCTGTCCATGGCCTGGATCGATTACAAGAAGGCATTTGACACCACTCTACATAGTTTTGTTATTAAATTATTGGAGAGCCTAAAAGTCCACGAGAGATTAGTGAACTGCACGCAAACACTAATGTCGCAATGGTCAACTCGCTTTGTCAGTAAAGCTGACAAGAAAAGCAATGTAACAAACCCAGTCCGTTACCAAAGGGGCATTTTTAAAGGCGACTCCCTAAGCCCTTTGTTGATTTGCATTTCACGACTTAAAACTTTACTTTACCGGCGAAAAGGAGTTAACCAACTCCTTAAACATAGTCACCTGGTATACTAGTGATATTGGTATGGCATTTGGCTCAGATAAATGCGCAGTGTTCCATCTCAGAAAAGGAAGACCGGATATAGAAAGGGCCGATATTCAGCTTGCCGACGAATCAACCTTCTCACACATTAAGATTGATGAGAGATACCTGTATCTTGGTATGATTGAATGTCATATACATGATGCAGTCAACATCAAAGAAACTCTCAGCAGCAAGTACAAAAACCCCATTAATAAATTTTGGCGCTCCGAATTAAGCGGAGCCAACAAAGTTGTCGCCACAAATATGTTTGCTGTTCCAATACTATTATAGAGTTTTGGTATTATAAAATGAAGGCAAGACGAGCTGAAAATCCTTGACCGATCTACAAGGAAAGTGATGCATATTAATCGTACCATTCATCCTAGGTCTTCCGTGCCTCGTGTATACGTTCCGCGAAATGAAGGTGGCCGAGGTCTTCTGAGTATTGAGTCAATGCATGGTCGTATGGTAATAGGAATATCTAACAGGGTTATAAAAAACCTAGATGATCTTCTTCTGAAATTTGTGCACGAGCACAAATTTGCGGCTATGGGGTCATTTCTATATAAGGCTGCTAGTTATCCGTACTTTTATCAAACTTCTGAGATTGAAGCTTTATTAGGTGTTGAAGTCTTTTACAAGATGATGTGCATACGACATATTCGCTAACAAAACTCAGATATTACTCTGGAGATAACAAGTTTCGGGTGGATATTGTGTGACACGAGTAGCTACGAGCACGTGAGTAGTCCAGTAGTTCCTATTCTTGTGGGCAGCTGAAAAAGATTCTAATTGCTACTTAATGAAACAGCATTTAACAAGATAACTTATATTGGTCTTCTAGACAACTATGAACAAAGCAAGAAATATTTATGCACATATAAATGTCAATGAATAAATGTCAAATCAAATTATTGACGCAATAATGGCGGTTAAGTAATCAATACCCATTATATTATAAAGAAATTTATAGAGATAAATGGTACAAATAAAACAGTTTGAGTGACTAATATCAGTTACGGTTATGGGTACGAGTGATCTTATACACATTAGTCTTAAGGGTACATATGAGACATCATAAGCTATCGTAACTCTACGGTTATAAGTAGTTGCCACGAGAGCTTGAGTGACTAAGATCAGATACGGTTAGGCGTACGAATCATTTTATACACTCTAGTCATAAGGGTACATATGGGACACTGTAAGCTAGCGCAAGATCCACGGTTATGCGTTGATGATACGAGGGCTTGAGTGACTAAAACCAGGTAGGGTTATGCGTATGATTGATCTTATACACTCTAGTGATGTAGAAGATGTGATAAACATAAGTGTATAGTATATAAAATCGCCCAACAAATGTGTTATTACCTCCGCGCCTCTTGCTGGCTGTCGCTCTACCTGCTGTGTCGGCATTCTGCTGTCTTGGCTCGTCGCTCTGCCGACTGCTGCTGATGGTGGTCTTGCCTGCGAGTTCACAAAATGGGAACTAAATAATTCTATTCAAAATCTCGCTATTTATATATGGCAGCCGTCACTGAACTTTTGCTCTGTTATACAGGTCAGTGTGTAACCAACCACACGACATTTACCACCTGACACGGTCTTACTACATTATTCTATGCAACTCTCGGTATTAATTCTACGCTATGTGGAATGCAACACAAAGTTCCTCTGTTGGCGGCCAGTACGTATCACAATAGAACGCAGCAGCCTATACACTACGTATACAGTAGCAGCGATAGCAGTATAAATATTATTTTCATCTTGTATGGTATTCACACGTCATATATTAGATCAAGTGCCGCTAGCACACTTATACATATTCTGGCATAGCCAGTACACATTCGCATACAACGCTTAGCCCGTTTACATCACACAGCGAAAGTGAAGCAACCGATTGTGGGTTTCTAGTACATATCTACGGCATGCAAGCGATGCCGGAACGAAGAGCGCGCTCGTATTTTTGTATACGGCAAGCGGTCGATCTGCGAACGAAGAGCGGGCTCGTATTTTTGTTTACGGCAAGCAGGCGATACGTGAACGAAGGGCGCTCGCGTATCTTTTATTTACAAATATTAAATGCGTCTGTTCATTACCAGTTTAATCCAATCTAGGGTTTTCGAAATTGATATATGTAACTGATTTAGTTTATTTATTATGAAGGATTATGCAATTTATAGATACTTCTAACTTCTCAGTAACATGCTTTGTTACAAGTGGTTAAGTCATAAAATTTTTCGATTACATTCGTAATAACTTGTCACAAAGATTAGAAACGAAAATATAAATTGTTGGTGTAATAAATACACACGCACACATATCTAAGAACAAAGCATCCGATAACTCTAAAAATTCAGTCGGTGAATGTATAAGAATTAAACGATTTCTTTAAGTAAAGTAAAGATATAGCTCCATTTAAAATACTTTTTGTGCCAAAATTCAGTAGTTGATGATTTTAAAATGACAATAGGGCAAGTGAAATTTATAATTAATTGTGGGAAAAATTAATTTTTCATAGCCTATCGTTTAGTGCTGACGCCCTCTAAGAAGCTATATGCAAGACTAAAGCGACAACACTCGTACTCATGTGCTATCAAACATTATCAAAATTACATTTAGACAATAATAAAAATTCATTAAGAATATGTGCTAATTCTTGAGAAAATGTAATTCTTGAGAATATGTGCTAATTCAGTTTTACTGTAGCCTTAAAGAAAAATCTAAATTTAAAACCAACTTGGGTACAAACTAAAATTACTGCATCATAAAATATTAATGAAAATGGGAAATGAGAACTAAAGTGAAAAACAAGAAAAACAGTAGAGAAGAAGTTTTCCTAACGCTATAAAATGGCACTTCTACACATCTAATCAATGTTTATAACTCTCAGCTGAATACGAGTATTTCTATATCCAACAGATATAGAGTTGAAATTTAATATCTTCCCGCATTTGAACGTATTAATTATTAATATCTATTTTGTTTTGAGATCACTGTTCGACTGTTTACTAATTTTCGGGGAGGAGGAGGATTAACTTCGTGATTAATATACATTTATACACACTGACTCGTGAAAACTTGTCAGTGTCAATAGAAACAAAACTTACCCGGGGTGATTTAACCCGCCTAAACACACCAGTGCTTCTCTCAATCAGTACAAATTGTGCTAACTAGTTTTAAGGTCATACGTACAAATTCAAGAACAAAACACGTAGAAAAATTGGAACACCAAAATTTTTTTATTGACAAAAGTAAGCACATAGCTATGGGCCATGTCAAATGCGGGTCAATGTTCGGAAATTGGTAGACCGAACAGCATGTTAGAAAAACGCATATGGCATATGACATAACGCATATGGCCAATGGTGCACCGAAATTTGGCAAGACAAAAGATTTTTAGCAGTCACTGGCGCTTCTCGAAACACCTCTAACAACTCTTTGTGTGTTCTTTTAGACACTCAATCGATGCTGTAGTTAATGAAGTTCGATGAAGTTAATGCAATCGATGAAGCTAATGCAAAATAATCCTAAAAGAAGCAGGACTAACAGTAACAGCAAGCAGCTGAACGCACGGGAAAACCTACAAGGACCCTTCGCATTCAGAAACATACAAGCGGGCGAGGAGGTAAAGTTTCTATAAATAAATCTCGACAGAAGCAAATTCGCGTTTGATCTCTTTATTCAAGACATGAGGAGCACATAGATTTTGTCCTTATTAGCGAACAACACAAAGGAGCGAAAGATAAGACCGGATGTCAATTACTGAGTGATAAGGGTGACACCTGCACTCTATAACTAATCCCAGCATAACCATCCATCCGAACTTAATAAGTATCAAACCAGGGAATAATGATGTTAAAATTTAAGAGCGTGCACATTATTAGCTGCTACACCTTACCGAACACAAATTTGACTTTAAAACCCATCTGAATGACATTGAAGCGTTGACTAGGGTTTGCAACACGAAAGTACTTGTAGCTGAGGACTTCATTTCCAAGTCGCCTCAATGGGATTCACTGGAAAGAAATTGCAGAGGCACAGTACTGGGAGAACTTATATGCTCCTTGGACCTAACTGTCTGTAACGCAAGATACAAACCTACTTTTCCAAGAGGAGACACGGAGCGTATCTTGGACATAACGTTGGCCACTCCGAAACTATATGATAGAATAAAGAATCGAAACTTCTAGAGAAAGAATCGGTAAGAGATCACAATTATATTTACTTTAAGACGAATAATAATAATCACTAAGCCGGAAGTACTAGAAACCTACAAGAATGGACTACAAAAAAGATACACAGAGAGAACATTTGCAAGCAATTAGCGACAATCAGTATATAGTCAAATCTAAAACGAAATAGGGGAGCAAGTCATTTAACTAACCAGAGAGGTCATCAAAGCATGTGATCATAATATTTCCAAAAGTCAAAAGAATATCCAAGTAAGATGACATACTGGTGGAGAAACGAAATATCTGAACTAAGAAAACAGGCTCTTGCAGCACGACGCAAATATCGGGGGGAAATCAAACGGAATGACAATAATAACTGTTCAAAAGAATGCGACGTCGCATATACGTTAGAAAAAACCTGAAATGTGCAATCAAGCGTAGCCAAAGGAATTGTTGAAACGGCCTACTACTGGAAGTACGTGGTGACCCGTGGGGTATACCATACAAGATTGTAGCAAAAAACTACACAGGAAACAAGCTAATCCAGACAAAGGGGGGGAAGTCATAAGCGCTCTTTTTCTAACGCACCTAGAGAGAAGAATAGTAAAGATTAAAGTAGAGCCTACAGAGGTCCCACTATTCGAACTAAAAGAGATAAAGGATGCCGCCACAGGTATAGGAAGAGGTAAACCACCTGGCCCGGACAAGATACCAGACGAGGTACTAAAAATTCTGCGCGAAAGCAACCCAGATAGCCTGCACCAAATATTTAATAACGCATTGGCCAAAGGAAAATATTCCCCAATCAATGGAAAACAGAAGCAAGTGTAATGTCATATAGCCTACTTAACTCCATGGCAAATTTCTCGAAAGGCTTCTACCGAATAGAATTAACGGTATAAGAGGCAACAAGCTTGCAAAAAAAAACAATTTGGGTTTAGAAGCGACATCTCAACAATGGATGCAACAAAGTACGTCCATAATATTGCAAGAAAAGCAGTCCATGGCACATCGCGGATTGAAAATGATTCGCATTGGTATCTATAGACGTTGAAAATGCCTTTAGCTCAGCTAGGAACATATTCTGCAATCACTCGAGGCACTACACTCAAGTTCCAACCTGTTCAAATTATTGACATCTATATAAGAATGCATACAGTCTGATACGAGACAGCAAGTGGCATCAAGCAGAGATTATTAGCACGCGGAGTAGCACATGGATCCGGTCTAGGATCTACACTTTGGAACGTGCACTACGACGGGCTCATCAGATTGACAGTCGGCCGGAATATGGCTAGTTGGATAAGCTGACGATGTACGACTAATAACATCAGCAAATGAACCAGCTAAGCTTGAATATATAATTAATAGAATACTATACAGTAATTAATAGTAGGTAACGGCGAGTATATTATTATACGCTGCCCCGATATGGACCGAATCTATGAAAAAGGCAAAATGTTGGGAGATACTCGCAAAGGTTGAAAGACCCGTCAGTTTGAGACGGACAATAGCGTATCGTACGACATCAATAGAGACACTGAACGTAATAGGTGGTATCCCACCAATAATACTATTAGTAAAAGAGCGTCAAATGAATCGCAACATGATCACGTAAAAGGACCAGACAAAGGACCAACATGATCAACAGGAAACAACCAAAGGACTAAAAGTTAAAGCTAAAGAAGCCCTTCTGTCTAAGTGGCAAATTGAATGGGGAAGATCTACTAAACGAGAGTGGACACGGAGACTTATACCCAACATGAGCACCTGGAACAATAGAAAACAGGGCAATTGAGCTTCTGGCTGTGGTAATTTTGGAAGATACTTAAACAAAATAAACGAGAAGTAAAACACAGAACGTGAGCATTGTAAAAGCCCTATTGACGACGCGGAACATACAATTTTTGAATGCATCTCGTGAGAAGCGGAAAGAATAACATTAAAGCGAACGTCAGGAGAGAAAATTCAGCCTAGGAACATAATAGAATTAATGATAAAATCGAAGACAAACTGGAAAACTTCTGAAAAATTTGCCAGTATGGTGTTATGAAGAGAAGCGTCGATCGCTGAGACGAGAGAACACCAAGCACAGATAACTTGAAATAGCGCACAATAAGTGATATATAGGTCGGCTGAATCCTAAGCCGAGAGAACTGCACTACTCGGGCCGGGGGATTAAGTCTAAAGACCTGAACAAACTGCCATGAATGCCCTACGTCTAAAAAAAAATCGATTATGTAGCGCAAAATAGGGGAGCACCAAAAGCTCCCCTATTTTGCCGGAAACAAATCAGTTACCGGAAACAAGACTCTTACTAACTAACAAAACAAATGAATACATTCAGATTGCATTCGGATAACACTCGGATAACATTCGCACACGGTCGGGTAATGACTAACTTAAAACACACTTAGAAGTGCACAATAGTTTGCTGTTCTTGCTGATGAAACATAAGACGCGGGCAGATACTAGCAGTTGGCAGTACAATATGTAGATGACTCGTACAAGAAGACTGTAATACGGGAAAATATTTTGGAATTCGTACACGTCACTGAAGTGACGGCTGCAGCGTTGGCAGATATAATCACGCAACATTCACGAGTCACTTGGATTTGCCTTTAATGAGATGTTAGTTGCGCAGAGTTCTGACGAGTGGGCAGCTGAATGAAGTTCGTTCAGTAGTAGCAAAAAAGTACCCAAAAGAGCAATGTGTTCAGTGCGCAACGTATACACAGAGTTTAGTATTGGCGCATTTATGTGAAATACCAATGATACGTAACAAAACTGGTAGTGAAAAGTATCATTAATTTCTTTCCACAATCCAGATTTCGTGGCTGATGAGAATGGCGTGTGTCATTCAAATATGATTTCACTATGACTAACTGTGGAGCGATTTGTTGAAATGTATACTTCAGAATTTGACACATTTATTACTCTGGAAAAAACTAAAAGATACTTTGAAGTACAATTCTGACTTTGTAAACAATTGTAAACAACGGAAAGTTTACAATTTGCTGTTTCCCTTCTTATTTTGTGAAAGCTGTTTTCATATGCGTCAACATGAAGTAAAGGTTTTCAGGCTATGAATGTAGATTTACAACGTAGTTCTATACATGCGAAGACACTCACGTTGACTATTTAGGACATTAGGACTGATGAAGAACTTATAACTATTCATTGATGCAAAAAAATTTGATTGCTCTAGATGAAATCAGAACCCAACAAGTAGCCGCTAGATAGGACAAAAGAAGTCCTTATTTTCTTTTTATTATTTATACCAAATAGTTTACCAAATACTATACCAAATAAATTGCAACGAGTGCTACGCCGTCTATATTAGACAAAGCGGAAGACAAATAAGAATGATATTCAAAGAGCACATCACAAACAGAGAAACATCCACTGTAGGTAATCTCTCGATATCAACAAAATAAAATATCGCCCAAGAACAATCGTAAATTACAAGGCCGCAAGTAAAAAAAAAATAAGGAAGTAAAACTTGAATTTTATTTTATTAATAAATCCAAATATTAATTACCAGCGTAATGTGAAACTGCTGGATATTTCGTTCGAATATGAGATCTGGAGCAGGAAATGGCAAGTTTTAAAGGTACTGCACCAACAACAGTTTTGCAGCAAAGGGGCATTTCTCAGGCGATTCCCTCAGTCCCTTGATACTTCACATTGCAATTCTCCATCTATCCGTAACTATATGGCGCTTGAAAGGGTACCCATGTGGAAAACCAGCATCACTTTATCGGATTCACAATGTAAGTCATTTGTTTTTTATGTGGATGACTTAAAACTCTACTTTCCATCTGAAAAGAGTTATCCAACTCCTTAAACATAGTCACCAGGTAAACTAAGGAGATTGGTACGGCATTCGTATCAGATAAATGCGCAGTGGTCCAAATCAGAAAAGATAAACTGTAGAAACGACTGATATTCAGTTTGCCGAAGGATCAAGTTTCTCAGAACTTAAGGTTGATGAGAGATACCTCTATCTTGGAATGAGGGATAGTCATATTATATAATAAACCTTTATTTGGC
Organism: Adranes taylori; assembly: GCA_009867245.2. Lineage (NCBI taxonomy): Eukaryota > Metazoa > Arthropoda > Insecta > Coleoptera > Staphylinidae > Adranes > Adranes taylori. Next base: position 11,060 of record WYDF02243080.1, read on the forward strand.
ATATAAATTTACAAAAAAGATATATAATACACACACACAAATGACATAAAATATATAAAAAAGAATAATATAAAATAAAACAATTTTTCTCTACACTAAATAATTATAACTAGAAGTTATTAAAATAATTAAAACTAGCAGTAGCTAAAGTTCTAAATAATTAAAACTAGAAAAGAAAGAAAAAAAAGTGAGAGAATGCGTACGTATAAACATGCTAAACTACTGCTCGTGAAAGTAGTAATAGTAAATCAAAAGCCAAGAGTGCTTAATCGGTATTAACGCAAGCGGAATTAAATACTAGTTTTGCGGATATAAAAAGCAGATATATAAAGCAATAGTAATTATAGTTAATTAATTAATTCAGTGAAAAATAAACATAAGAAAATGAATAAATAATAACTGTTCTTAGTGATCGCAAAAAACGCGCGTGTGTGTGGGTTAGAGAAAACAGGGACATGTTTATGATTATAGTTATAGAGCAAAAGCGCACTAATAGTGTTAAACGCGGTCAATTAAAATAATAAATAACAAATAGTCAGAGGTTCAGACAGTTGTGACTTACAGTAAAATATGTCTTTGGATAATTTTTTCATAAGATCAGGTAGCTCTAGGAGCTTGGTGGATAAAATTGGGACCACACAATCAATTAATTCAGTTGGAAATGATGCAAAAAGAAAGAGAACGGATGAAAAGGAAGGTATGCTAGAAAAAGTTATGGAAGAAATGCTTCGGATACAGAAAAAGAATTCTAGTGAAATGATGCGTTTTCAAAAGGAAATACTAATTGAGATTAGAGAGTTGAAAGAAATGAAGGTGGAAATAATAGAAATAAGGAATGAAACGAGAGTAATAGAAAGATATGATGAAATAGAGAAAAAATAGAATAATGAGAAAATGGACTTGGAAAAAAGGATAAAGGATCTGGAAATTGTGGAACATGAGAGATAAAAAAGGGAAAGGATATTAAATGTCATGATATATGGACTGAGAGAGGTAGTAGAAGGAATTGAAGTTGTAAAAAAGGAAGTGTTAAATAGAATGAAAATTAACGTAGGTGTGATGCAGATACAAAGAGTTGGTAAGTTAGAGAATAATTCTGGATTGAGGCCTATAATAATGACACTAGAGACATTGGAACCAAAATAATACAAAAAAAGAAATTATTAAAGGGAAGTAGTATTTATATTGAGGAAGATTTATCAATAAGTGAGAGGAAAATTAAACGAAAAATGAAAGAAGGAGGTATGAAAAAGAGAAATGGAAACGAATGGGTGAGAGTAGGTTATAAGCAGGTGTGTGTGGGAAATCAGCGAAAATGAGACCATTTTATGGAGGAAATGATGTATAAAGAGGAGAAGAGGTAAAAGCAGGAGAAATACAGTTAAACTAAAATGGAAATGGAGTGGTAGAAAAGAGAATAAAAGAAAATGAGGGGAGAAGATGGGGAACAAATAAAGAGGCAGAGGAAAATCGTATGGAAATTGAATGTACGGAAAAGTAGAGTAGAGGAAAGGAAGAAAACAATGAGAGGAGAAATAATGTATCAGGTTTTGAGTATAATATAGATAAAATAAAAATGGTAGAAAGGAGGAATAAGGAATGAAATAAAGATAATAAAGAAGTGAAGCTTGAAAGTGTAAAGCTGGAATATTCAGGGGTTAAAAGTAAAATAAAAGACAAGGAATTTTTAGGATATTTGACGGCTTTTGATATAGTAGGTATGGTTGAAACGTGGGTAGAGGCAATGGAGTGGGAAGAAATAAGAAAGCACTTACCAAAGGAAAGTCATATTTATGACTCCTTATGTATATGACTCCGCTTTATGTTTCCTTGATACAGCTAACATGGAAACTCTCAGCAGCAAGAACGAAAACACCATAAATAAAATTTTGCGCTCCGTGCTAAGCGTAGCCAATAAAGCTGTCACTACAAAAATGATTGCTGTTCCGATACTAATAAATAGCTTCGGTATCATAAAATGGCGGGAAGACGAGCTGAAAATACCTAACCGATCTACAGCAGTAAAGTATATACCTTCCGCGAAATGAAGTGGTCGAGGTCTTTTGAGTATTCAGTCAATGCATGGCCGTATGGTAAAAGAAATGACTAACAGGGTTATTAAAAACCTAGATGACCCTCTAATAAAGTTTGTGAACGAGATGCGTTGGATTATCATTTTCAACAGAGATGCGGGCCAATGGTGGTTTAGAATAGAACGCGATGGAGTTACAGCTTGAGACTGTAAAAAAGATAATAAAAAAATCAGAATCGGCACTGCTCGAACAACTTCATCGAGATAAATCTATGTATGGCCAATTTTATAACGTCATTACCGAGTTGGTGCTATCACCACAATTACCATTCGCCATTTCAAGATCTGCTAGCCTGCGATCTGAGACTGAAGGATTTATTCTTGCTTGCCAAGACGGTGTCATAAACACGCTTGTTTACCGTAAGACTATAAAGGCCTTAGAGTTGGCAGATACAGCCTGCCGAGCATGCAAGTCTCAACTAGAGACTCTAATTCATATTATTTCCGTATACCCGGTGTACGATAGAACTAAATACATCCAGCGCAATAACCCCACCTTGAAAGTGGTATATTTCCATCTATGTCACTTTTATGGTATAAAAAAATATCTGATGTACCCTATGTGGTTAAAGATATTGAGAGCGTAGTTAAAAATGACGCCTTTTAAATATTTTGGAACAACGGCTCTTTCCTAGAACCCATAAAAGAGCCGCAAACAAATCTGGTATTTTGTTGCTAAATTCCACTAAGCGGGAAATATTCCTCATCGAATTTTTTAGCCCACCTCATAAGAATATTGTATTTAAGAAACAAGAAAAATTGGCTAGATTTTACAATTTGCTACCGGAGTTATAGATTATTAAGCTATATTAAGACCATACCGATTTGTGCGGCAAAAGCTGCAGAATTAGCAAGTTGGATATAAAAGGTTGTAATCCTGAGCACTTTGAGTTTACTTACTTACTCGGTTCTTTAGGGATTTGTTAGGTGACATTTGCCCAAAGAAGAATCTAGTGTATGAACGTCGTCTTTTAAAGGTGCTACTTTGAATGTGCACGTTACAAAGCGAAAAAAAAATTATAATATGTATTTCCAACCAAACTGAATGAAAAATACAATACGAAAGTAAAGGAAAAATCAGAATACAGCGTATTATTTAAGTAAAGCAGTTGTTATGAAGTCATGAAAAAAATTCATAAGAAATAAATTGTTATATATTCATTTGGTCTACAATTATTATATAAATAAATAAAAAGTTTATTGAAACAACACAAAAACAAAAACCTATTAAAACAAAAACGTATAAAAAGCAAAACATATTAACAAGAAGAGTCGTGTGTACAAAAAGAAGTAACCCAATACGCAACGCAACATGAACAACTTTAGTAAAACTTTTGTTTGCTTCAGTTGTAGCTCGCTTTAAGAGAATTTGATTAATTTGTTCTAGTTATTGAATTGACTCGTTAAATTGATTAATTTCAATTTATTTCTTACATAAGGCAACTTCAATTATTAAAATTGTCTTAAAAATATTATTGTAAAATAATAAATACAATTAATTTATTTAAATTAAATAAATACAAAAAATGACTGCGAAATACGTGATCAAATCTTACGAAATGGTTTTCAAAAAACAACTTCAAATTTATTAACATAAATCAACAATGTATAAACAGAATTAAAACTAAATAAATTGCTTAATTTAAAAAAGTCTAAAGATACAAGTTTGTTTAAAAAGTAAGAAATGTCAACATATAAAAGTTTAAAGATTTCTAGAACAGCTGTTTTCAATTTGGCATGTACAAGCAATATCTTTCGTAATTTAATATAAGACATGTAAAAAAATAAATAAATGCATTGAACATGGAAGTTTGTCAATTGGAATAGTATGCTAAACTTTTCATATTATTTGTTTGTAATTTTAAACGTGACCTACAAATATTATATAGTAGTATCTATTTAATATGAAACAAAAACAATTGACTTATTTTACTTTCTAATACGTGCATTAAACTAAAGAAATTTTTATTGCAAAATTTTAAATTACACGAGGGATCTTTAAACAAAACAGCTTATAACATGAATTTAAGACCAAAAAATTCGTGGACGTGATCGCCACCCCATCTTTCATATACTGAAGTCCTACGTTTTGTTATAACTGGCATGAAACAAAAGTTGAACATTTAGTTTCGACTGTCACCTTTTAAGTGGTATATTAAATTCAATTAGCACAATAGTGTTTAGGGTAAACAAAATAACATTAGTCTAACCTATAAATCGCTTATCCATGAACCATGGCCTACGACCCCTTTTAAACCTCTTTTCGCCTAATTTGTAAGAGAGCAGTATGGTCTTATGAATTTGTCCGCTACAGTTTAGGTTAAACTAAACAACATTACTCTAATCCATGAATCCCCACCCATGGATCACCCTGTCACCATATTTTCCTCCTGCATGAACAGCTTCGCTATGCGCTTTGCCGCGGCCTATGGCTGGTCTTCACTCACATTCTCCCCGTATTTTCCTAAGACGCGGAGAGCTGTCTGGTTTGCCATGGCCTACTTGACTGTCTTTTCGGTCTACTGGACTCTTGACTCTCTTTTCCGATAATTTCTAAAAGAGTAGTCTGCCGTGCGAAGCCTTGTCTTATGAATTTGTCTGTTTTGGCGCGATTCATTTTCCCCCACTACCTCCTTTGAGTCACTCTTTCTTCGTACCCTCTCCGCGTAAAGTTGAGGACGTACACTAGGTCCCCAAGTTTTATTCTTGCAACTTTCATAGGAACTGAGATATTTAATGTAGTACAATAGCCCGTCTTAATTAACTCGATCGCAAAGTTTACGAAACAAACACCACCCTGTATCCTTGTTAAATTGTAATTTTAGAAAAAAATGTTTCAAATAAAATTGAGCAAGATTTTAGTGGCCTATAGAATAAAATTAATTCAAGTGTCCTATCTTTTACAGTTCCTAAAATATATCAAAAAGTTTGTGAAGTTTTAAATGTGGCAACATCGCGCTTTTTACCACTTGTGGGGATAGCATTACTTTCATTATACACATAATACAATGTACTATATACGACCGAGATTTCAGTCTTCTAATTTTAAAACTGAATTTCTGAATAAAATAATCATTTCGAGCCCCTGAAAATATTATAATCTGTACCCGCCACTGATAACGTTTATTCAATTGCGAATGCAGTTTATATGTTTCATACTGCGTAAAATAATTTTTCCTGTAACTTTGCATATATGCTATTACGTATGCTTAAGTATATATAATATGATTCTTGAATGACGGTTGCCATGGCGACAAGTTGAAAAATTTTAAGTTATTAAGGGTCATATCTTTGAAATGATGAAACAGCTAGATCCATCATATCTTCTAACATTGTATCATTGTAAAGCAAATCGGAAGGGCTACCAAAATATAAAAAAATATACAGGCTGTTTTTAAAAACTTTTTGAAAAACATTTATTGCTCAGAATTGGTCAAGTATATCCCGTTGGTCATACTGGCAAAATTGAGACTCCTTGGTCTTATATGAGTTCTCCAAATATCATGTTTCCAGCTTTCATAGGAACCGAGATATTTAGAGTAGTACACTTTTTTTGAAGGTCAAATTACTCCGGCGCTATGAGGTGCGGGTTTTTTTAAACTTGTATAGTCGCCTAACTATTAACGGAACTTTCGACACATGAAATTTAAAAAGAAATGTTAAACTTTTCGAGAAAATGGACCCTAAATTTATCAAAACAAAAAACACCCTGTATATATGATAAATTGTTTTGAACAATTTCTACAATTCAGTGTGCCTGGAATCGGTACAGATACTAAGAAAGATATTGGCAATATTACAGCAAGCATACATTCATCATCAAATAACTTGTCTGTAGGACAGGCTTTGATCTTGCTTTAAATAGTTGCAACAATTAGCGTGCCAAATGCCAGTGCTTTTGCTGCTTCAAGTACTGTGGCAAAACTTCAATCATCGTCAAAAGTTCTACCTCAGACGGAAATAGAACAGGCGGCAACAGAATTGACTTCCGATTTTGCAACGTGGACTAGTGCATTCAGCGGCGCAAATAGGGGACTTAATCGTAAATATAGGACCTCAACAGCCATTGTATTATCATCTATTTCCAAAGGATAGTGAAGGTTGCAGTTTCTCTTCATGGCACTACAATGGAAAGCTTACAAACGAAGAACAAATTTTCAGAGGCTGGCTAATTTATTTAAAGGCAAAGAATGCCATCTCTGATTCTGTTGTAAACTCTTTAGTAACGGCTATACGAATTGGAAAAATGTAGAAGAATCGCTAAAATCACAAGAGACTCCAAAAAATCCTTTAGATGCACAAAAATTTTCGATGGAACTTAGATAACGGTTGCAATCGCCGCAAACAATGGAAGGCGAATCCCAGAGAATTTTAAATTCTGAAACGACATACAGGAACAAAATACTGTTGAGAATTATGTCAACCATAAAATTATTAGGGAAATGCTGTTTAGCATTTCAAGGTACATCTGACGAATTATATGAAAATGTCAACGGATGCATGCTCTGTTATGGAAGAGCATGTGCGCAGAATTCTGAGAAAAGAAGAGAAACAAGCAACTTATATAAGTAAAACTATACAGAAGGAGCTAATTATCATAATCGCGGGGCAAATAAAGAATCATATCTTACAAGCGATATTGTAAAGCAAAATGCTATTCGATCATGCTTGACTGCATGTTGGATATAAGCTACACTGAACAAATGACTGTCATACATTTGTTCAGATATGTTTCCATAAATAAAGAAGAGAACAATAATTCCTCTACGGCTACAGATATAAATGAAAGCTTTTTAGGATTCTTACCGATTGAGAAATCATCAGGCCTGCAATTAACTGAGGTGCTCTAACAAGCATTAGAAACACTAGATCTGCCACTTGAAGATATGAGAGGTCAAGGATACGGCAATGGCTCTATAATGAAAGGCGCTCATAGTGGATTTCAAATCAGAATTATGAATCTAAATCCAAGAGCTTTCTTTATCCCGTGTAGCACACATTCCCTCAATCTAGTGGCAAATAGCATGGCAAAATCATCGCTAGTAGGTGCAAACTTTTATAATATAGTCCACAAGTTATATGTCTTCTTTTCTTTGTCAACTTTGAGATGGTCAATTTTATTAAAAATGTAAGTGTCTTGACTTTAAAACACGTTGGTGATACGGCGGGGAGAGTCGCATAGAAGCAATAAGACCACTACGATAACAAATAGGCCAAATATATTGTCACATGTTTTTTAGGCGGAGGGTTGTTCTCTCCGACGTGGCATGAGTGATGGAGGGTATTTTATAAGGGTCGGCCTAGCAATCCCCTCCTCACAATTACGAGTACCGCTAATTCGTTTTTTATTTTATAAGATAGCACTTTAGTTTAGCTACTCTAGCAAAGTTATTACTTCAATAATTGATGCGGAATAGTATAATCTAATAATCCCAGTTAGCCCACGTAATTTAGACTAAAACACTAGGCGGAACCATTGCTAAGCCGGACATGCCGTGTAGATTTTATTGTGCCTTTTGTGGCTGAGTAATTATTGGTAACGTCAAACCCTAGCGACAGTCCTAAACCTTAATGTCACACACTATTTATTTATTATTCTAGATTAACGCAACCCTTGTCTTATTTATTTATTTGTATTTATTTTAGCTTTACCTTAATTAACAAACTTGTTACTCGACTTTACTTTATTCATCGGAATTATAGTTAAGTTAAATAATTATCTGATTTATTCCTAAAAATATTAAGGCTAACTACCGCATTATAATTGACGACTCATACTTAAAATATTTATTTTATTGCTTCCCGGCACTTTACATTTATCTGATAAATTATATTTTTAATCCGAATTTATTCATGATTATTATGTTCACTAAACATTTGCCCAGATCAAATGTAATTGACGCTGATACAAATTTTGACATTTCGGTTATGCAAATACCTAGATTGAAAAGCCGCCAATGCAGTTACGAAAATCGTGATAATCCCATTGTAGATCTTCAAGAAAAATACAAGTTTGAAGTATTTACCACATCATGGACACTGTAATAAACTCCGTCGAGTTAAGAATTTGCCAAATTAATGAACACCATAAATATTTGGCGTTCCTCTATGATATATATATGTTCTGAAAGGAAAGCCTAAAAATGAGTTAGTTACGCAATGTATGACGCTGCAAAATATACAAACTCAGGAATATTCAGCCGACATCAACGGAATGGAATTTTCGGACAGTTAACAGTTCTCTGTACTTTCTTGGATAAAAGTCTCTCACCTCGAGATGTCCTAAAATGCATCACCAATTTGAATTTTAGACCGAACATTAGCATCGCAATTCAAATACTCCTAATGTTACCTGTTAGTGTCGCCAGCGGTGAAAGAAGTTTCTCAACATTAAAATTATAGAAAACTATTTACGGTGCAGTATGAGTCAAGCGACGAAATTAACAACAGCTTGAAGGACATGAAGAACAATAAATCACCAGAAGACGACAGCGTTAGCATTGAAAATATCAAAATGGGAGGAACAGCAGTACTAAAAATACTGTGCAAACTATACAATGCTTGCCTGAGAAATACTACAACGCATGAACAATGGGATACGGCCATCATTATATTGCTGCATAAGAAGGGTGATATAGCCCAAATACAAAACTATAGGCCAATCAGCTTACTTGCGCAGATTTATAAACTCTTCATGAGAATCATTACTAAAAGGATAACAACGAAATTTAATCTCTATCAAACAAACGAACAGGCAGGAACAGGCTTCCGTAAGAGCTATGGCACCAATGATCACCTCCACACAGTGAATATTCTTATTGAAAAATGCATAGAGTACAATAAGCCTTTGGTGCTCGTTTTCGTGGCCTACGAAAAAGCTTTCGATACAGTGGACCATCGTAGTATGCTCCAAGCCCTCGCGGATTGTAGAATCGATCATCGTTACACCAACCTTATCGAGCATATTTACAAAAAAGCGAATGCTGTCATTAGACTCCATGAAGATACTCCTGACTTCAAAATGGAGCGAGGTGTGCGACAAGGTGATGTCATCTCTCCCAAATTATTCACTAACCTTTTGGAGTACATGTTTAAGCGTATTAAGATCGAAAACGTTGGTATTAACATCAATGGCGAGAAGCTGATCCATCTTCGCTTCGCCGATCAACATCAGCAAGACCAAGTTCATGACAAATCTAGTCACCAGTGACAATCTAAAAGTAGACGGCTTGAATATTGAGCAAGTATGGTCCTATAATTTCCTGCGCCACGAAATTCGATTGGGGAGAGACAATCAAACTTGTGAAATCGGCAGAAGAATGGGTCTCACCTGGGCAGCCTTTGGAAAACTGAGCTACATCTTAAGATCGAATATTCCCATATGTCAAAAGAGAAGGATCTATAACCAGTGTGTTCTGCCTGTGTTAACATATGGAACCGAAACACTGACTCTAACAAAGCAAACGGAAAACAAAATAAGAGTGACACAGAGAAGCATGGAAAGAGCTATGATGGGTCTCTCTCTGAGAGATAGGGTTCCGAATGCGGAGGTGAGAAGAAGAAGTGGATTTACGGATGCTATCGTAAGAATATCGAATCTCAAATGGAACTGGGCAGGCCACGTGGCTAGAATAAACGATGGCAGA
>WYDF02243191.1:0-20796 GCA_009867245.2 Adranes taylori
TCAGCAATCTTCTTTACCTAATATCCCTCTATCCATAACTTTTGAAACCTTTCTCGCCCAATTTTAATTTCACAATTCTATGCGCAGCGCAAGGACAAAAAAAAAACGGAAAAATATAAAAGGAGGTAAGCTTTTCATAAACGTCGCATTATATTTGGTTTACTCACAATATTCTATTATTCTATTAGGTTTACTAGTCGTGATAAACATAATTTCTCTAAGTGCAACGACATTTCTCATGACGCTAAACATAGCGGAAATAATAAAGGAAGTAGTAGCATAAAAGAAAATAATGTACTGCTCTATAAAGCTACGCTTTAAAGTTACTTCTGTTAGATAAAGTTCATCCGAGTTTATTTCCTTCTTTCTTTGCTCTCATGATTATTACAGCATTTTTGTGGATACATTCTCCTATTTCTTCTAGAAAATATCGAGATTTACTCGAATATTGTATTTTCATCTAACTTAAAATAAAGTTTCTTTATTCTAGAATTGACAGCCAGCTTCTCTATTGAGTTTTAATTGAGTCCTAGTATTTCTTTTGCAAAATAACTCAGTGAGACTTCATTTTGTTTTTTAATTGTTTCATTCTCCTTGTTGCAATACTGCAGGATTTAATATGAAAATTTCAAAAGTGCTTTAGAAATTGTACAAAACAAGACCTTGTCTTAAAAGTTTATTATACGTAGTATTCATAGATTACTTATTATATATTTTAAGAGATATTGAACCTATATACTTAATGATAGTGTCTGGAAATGACATTAGATCATAGCACCAGGCAGTAGTTCCGACACCTCTCACGGATCTTTAACATAGGATTCTCATTAATTTAATTAATTAATAATCGGAATAAGCAATTCCTTAATGAGTCATAAATAAAATGAGATATCCTCTAACAATATATCTAAATTGACTAATCCAATTCATCACAGAAATATAATATCCAATTAAATATAATCTTATATACAACCTAACCAATCAACTAATCATAATAAATTAGTTAAAGCAAGAAAAAAATATAAACTATCCACATAATCTTAAAACGTTAAAACAAAAAAGAAATAATTCCCGAAAATTGCTAAGAAAAATATCACAGCTTCCGAAAACGTATATACAAGTAGAGATCAAACAGATTTCGCTGAAACGAGTAAGCGTACACACAGCAGGCGGCATATGTCGTGTCAAAGCTTTGATGCTCACTGCCAGTCATAAAACTCATTGTATACGAGATTTTTTACGTGTCCGATATGCGCGACTACTTTTCTTTTTTAATCATTTTAAAATTAAGTTTTTAACGATTTCCTTTGTAGGTGAATATTTGTTTCGATGAGAATCACATCAAATAATTCACCCACCACTTTTTATGAATGACGAGTAAGTTTTTACCCTTTGGGCTTTCAACACATCTGATTGGATATTAGTTTAACGTATGTCTGAAGGAGGCTTTTTCAACCTCCGCTTTTTTGCGGCAGACGACATCGAAAGCCATTGGCTTAGGCAACATGCCACAGCTTAGCCGATTCATTAGGAGCAATTTCCTTTCCATAAAATTCTCATAAAATGATCCATCCAGGCCAGTGATCTACAGACGCAATTTTTGAGTTGTCTTTGGATGTGCTGCGAGAACCCAAATACGCCCGTCCAAAGCTTTAATTTTGAAATAAGACCTAATCAATGCGCTAAAGTAACTTTTCAAATATTCAATCAACATATTAAATATACGAAAAAAAGAATAAGTAAATTAAAATTCTACAAAATGAAATTCGACAAAAATAAACGGTTAAGTATCCGACGACAAATCTTATGCTGAATCTTTCGATTCCCAACCATTTATAGTTTTCTTCTACTCTTATTCTCATACTATTTCCTTATTATCCTTGACATCTATGCAAGATATGGATAGTAACATGAGAAGAAGACGTTACATCGAAAACACCCACCAATCGAGAGTACAAGGACATCCGACGCCCGTTTAAGTTCTTCAGCAAAGATCAAATTCATTCAGTCAACGTAGTTTGTTAGTCCATATCCACAACATCGTTATCCATCAGCAAAAAGCCTACTATCATAACGTTTCAACGCATTTCTACACCTACGCGTATTTCTACGAAAATGTTGGTACAGAGAAGAAGTTTCATTCCAGAACCGTACTCATAGCTTAGGAAAATAATACAATAAAATACGAAAATCATACTTAGTTCATCACGCTTTATTTGCTTAATTTTTTTTAAATGGAAGGAGAGATCTGGATGAGCGTAATAAATTTTGAATTATATTGAGAATCAACATTATTGTCAGTCATTTAAATCGCACTTCGAGTCATATATTTGCCGTTATAAATACTAGCAACGAAACTACTACAATAAACGAAACTATTTAAACTTCTTATTGCCTTTCTGTGTTTATCATATAAGAAATAACTTTAGTACTTTAAATACTTTAGTATAAGAAATTAGAACAAACGAATTCCTAACCCAACCCTGAATTTCATGCAAAAGCAAATTATGTTACAAACAGAATAAAATATAAAAAGTAGTATAGTAATTATAAGCAAATGACGATCCTGCTTTGATTAAAAGAATTAAGTCTATTAAGTTCTGTAACACCGTAACATCTTTAGGACAGTGTTTTAATGCAACTGTGCCTAATAGAATTTCGGTTCCCAGAGATTTAAAATATTGCACCTGTATTAATGGTAATGAAAATCATCCGTATGAAAATCACAAGTTGACTGGAGTTAGTCTAATCGACACTGTCATCTATGTTTACTGAGAAGTAACTGCATTTTCTTACCGTCTCTTTTAATTTCCTCTTTATTTTTCCTTCCGTACTCATCTTGAGATTATTTAATGAAAGAGGAGAACAACCGAAACTTTTGTAGATAATTGCGCATTTCTTAACTACTTGTCTATTACTAAATGTTTTCTTCCCTTTAAGGTCTGACGCAAATTGAGCCCAGCCCAGCACAGCATATGCCTAGCACACGGGCAACCCATGTGCTTCCCAGACGCATGGGATGGGTGAGTTTCCGCAAATTAAACCCAAGCTGACAGAGCTAGTCCAGTCAGAAAATAACTAGTTATGAATCAACACACAATAATATCAAATCTACACAATAATATCACATCTATTCTAAAGTGAATGCTATAGCGTATATCTTATCTGCAAGCTATCAGCTTACCATAATTCTAAAAGCATTCCATTAATTACCAGTTACAGGCTGAAGAGGATGATAAATCCTAAACCCTCCTTCAAACAAACTCTCCAAAAAAATCTTATATTGATTCACAGTGTAACTCCATTTGTCTGAGTGGAATTACGGACGGAAATTTTGGAAAATGTAGGCCGCACAACAATTATGTTTCTGCTAATGATCACTTTTCTAATTACTTGATAAAATTTGCATCGTATATATAATTATACTGATAACGCATATTTGTAATAATTCATTCCCTCTGGGTATTTTCTTGATTTACTAAAGATAAGTCTAGGTGTTACTATGGGAAAAAAGGAGATATAAATGAGATTCGCAACTATCAACCCACTAGTATTATGGGTTGAATCCAACAATCAAATTGATTTCGCAAAGACCGTTCTCTTCACTCAGCGTTGATATTGTTCTTTAGTGAAATTTTTAAAGCTTTGGATGAGGGGGTGATATCACTAGGATTGTTTAATTACTTATAAATTACTTCTAAAGAAATTATTCATATATGGAATTCGACATGTAGCAGCAAAATTGGTCTTTTCTAATCTTAGTAATCGCTAGCAGATTGTAGTGAATAATGGCACTGTTGAGGTATCTTTAGATTTGCCTTTCGTAAATAATGGCTTACCTCAGGAATCTGTCCTGGCTCCTATGCTCTTCCCAACTTTTGCCAATGATTTTAAGGCATTCATTAAGTGCTAATCACAGGCTACCGATTACTTTCGCCGATGACTCTAACTTCCTTACTAAAGAGACTAATATTTATGATCTAGAATTTTGTTACCTGCAAATGGGCTGCCTTTAATTGCTTATACATAAACGATAACAAACTTCTCTTGGATAACTCGGATATCGATGATTGTAATATTAAATTACGTGAAGAATATGTTAATGAACTTGTGTATAATTTTGATGAATAGAGTAAAGTCAAGTTTAATTATTAACTAGTTCGTTGATCAAGGTAAAGTCAAAACAAATATAAATAAATAAGATAATGGTGCGTTAATCTAAAATAATCAATAAATAGTTTATGTACTGCAGCAAAATCTGTAAGTACCTAGTTTAACATTTCTTTGATATCATATAGTCATATAGTCTAGATGATAAATCATATAGTCACTTTTATTCAACTGTTAATTTATTTTATTAATTGCAAAGTGTTTATTATTTTATTTTACATATGGGAATGAATGAGCATCATGTCACTAGGTCACTAGAACATTTTTAACCACCAATACAATTTGATTACGCTTAATAACTGTTTCATTTATGCTGCCTGAATTATTAAGGCTAATGACTATCGTTAAGGATTGACGTTACCAGTAATTACTCAGCCACAACAGGCAAAATTAGAAAACGGTACGTCCATCTTAGCAATGGTCCGGTCTAGTATTTTATTCTAAATTAAATGGGGGATTTAGATTAGATCTTTTCGCCTCAATTATTCAATTTATAAAATGTGGTGAATTAACTTATGCTTTACGTTTTGCATTCAGTAACTTTCAATGTTTTCGCATAATTTAATGTTTGAGTATTTGGTATTTAAATTGAAGTGCCGAAATTGCTGCTTGGAAAATTTTAATTCCTTCATAGCTCGTATTTATTGTAGTTTTATATTTTTTCCCGTCCAGAACTTTATGTTATTTGTTAATTTTAACCCCCATTTTCATATTTTGAAGATAAAGTGATTATATATTTTTTTACTTATATGTTAAGTTTGTTTCAACTTTATTAAGCCGTTTAAGAAACGTATACAGAGTACAATCGCAAATCGTAGTGGCAAAGCAGACGTCAACCCTTCGCCAGCAAGTCATTAATCTAACCTAAACATCCTTAATTATCGTAAAGGATTAAGGATTTTCTTATCTTAACGCCAGGATCAGACGACGCCCGCGTAGAAATACTATTACAACGCTAAAGTAAGAAAAATTATACGGATTCTAACTTGTCTTGGCGTCTCTATTTTGGAGGCGTATTCTGTTTAACCTGATTTTTAGCATGCTCGTAAAAGCAAAAAAAAAGTTAAATGTAGATTCTCCAGATACTTTTAATTTATGTACATTCATTCTATTTTGTGTGATAAAAATAAACCTAGAAAACAAGATGGATTTCATTACATTAGAACTTCCAGAAAAAAATATTTAATATTGTCACGTATATTTTTAGGGCGGAGGGTTGTTCTCTCCGACGTGATATGGGTGAGAGGGAGATTTTTATATAAGATGCAGCAATCCACTGCTCACAATTATAGGTACCTGAATCCCTTTCTTATTTTAAAGATAGCACTTAAGTTTAGCTACTTCTAGCAAAGTTATTAATTGAATAATTGACGCGGAAAGATGTCTTCATAATCCCCCAAGATAGCCCCTATTAATTTATAATAAAACACTAAGCCGAATTAGTGCCAAGGTGGGCGTATCTTCGGATTGAAGCGAGCTCTTTATGGCTGAATAATTACTGGTAACGCCAACTCCTATCGATGATTGTGGGCTTTAGTAATTCAGGCAGCAGAAAATTAAACTTAACTAAATTGTATTGGTCGTTTTAAAATGTTTACATGCAATAAAACGGCATGCTCCTATACTCCAATACGTAAAATAAAATTCTCAACGCTCTATAATTAATAAAATAAATCAACCCTTGAATAAAAGTGACCTGACGATTCCTTCATTTACATTCCAATAAAAATTAGACTACGTACTTACAGGTTTTGTTGCTGTACACAAACTATTTACTTATCAGTCTAGAGTAACGTACCATTATCTTATTTAATTAATTCTATTTATTTTAGCTTTACCTTGATCAACTGACTTGCTACTAAATAAACTCGAATTTAGTTTATTCATCAGATTTATACTCAAGTTACTTATCTAAATTATTCCCGAAATATTATTGCTAAGTATCGTGTTACATTAGACGAATTCATAATGAAATACTTAATCATTTAATGATCACACTTTAATTAGACATGACTTTATTCTTTATTTAATTATTATTGTAATATATTTAATTCCGGATTATTATTTTGGTACTTAGTCTGGCATTATAATGTTCCACGCCCAAATTTACTATAGATTGCCGCTGTTGCTGCACCGTTTTTATACATCTCAGTTCCCCTCCCACCTATCGGTATGCATATTTTTTGTTATGATTAATTTGAATCTCTTTAGCGCATTCTAGAATATTCTCTATAACACCTGTGTGACATCGGGCAATGGACTTTGTTTCCATGGATAGCTTCTACGTACAATTGATTTGTTTACGATGTAATTAATTAGCATAGAGTTTTATAACTAATATTTATCTTTGTACGTTGATCATAAACTAGATCTACAGTAAGTTACACGATGACTGTCCCCTTATCTAAAATGTTATTTACAACGCTAAACATTTTAAGCCGTCTAATTATTTTAACGCATTTACCATATTTGTGAGTTCTTGTGAGGTACTTATGAGTTACCATTAATATCCAAGCAGCTAAAAGTGAGAGTATTCTACAATCATCAAACCAGCAATAATATACGATAGAAACATGGACACTAACAAAAAAGGGAAATGAAAACCGCCTAGGAGTCTCTGGGAACGCAAAATCTTAAGGAAACTTTTGTACATGAGTTGTACATGAGACGGATGGAGAATTCGAACCCATGCGGAACTGGAATACCTGTATAGTCGGCCGTCAATCATCAATGACATTAGGAGCAGGCCGATTGCGGTGGCTCGGATACGTTGGGAGGCTGAATGATACCAGGATACCGAAAAAGGTATTGAATAGCAAACCAGAAGGGAGTCGTCTCATAGGCCGTCCATGCAAGAGATGGATGGATGATGTGCCCGAAGATCTACGTAAATTGTACATCCTAAAATGGAGGAAAAAAGCTGCAATGAGATTCGAATCGCGGAAAGATGTTGTTGCCGCGGCCTAGGTTCTTCAAGGACTGTAGCGCCAGGATAAGTAAGTAAAATATGTTTGGATCCCGATATACGGAGATGTAATTTGAAAGGAGCTTATTCCTATCGGAACATATAATACATCGAGTCGATGCATTATTTTTCATAAATTTGTTTTTCTGCCATCTTTTTTTCGATAGTTCATTGAAAACTAATTTAATAATAAATAGAAAAAAAATTCTACTTCCAACGCACTAACATGCTTTCCTATCTTCATGGACGCAGCAAAAAAATATTCAATTATTCATGCATTCCCTGCATGGAACCAGAATTCTCATCACGAGTAATAAGTAGACATTCCGTGTCAAATGTCTATTTGCATTTGAAAAGATGGTTGAATGTAAAAAATCTGTAAGTCATCAGATTATGTCTAACAAATATAAAAAAGAGACGGTAACATGGATGTTTAGATCAGCGGCCTTATAGACTTGCGGTCGGAGATGATTGTATTAAAAAGGGTGTGCTGATGAAAACTCTCGAAATGCCTATGTACACTGGGTTTATTTAATTAAACTATGATATAATTTGTATACCTTTTATATTTTATTAAAACATGTAATTTTGAAACTATATCAATCGGGAACTAAACAATTTTATTCCATTTTAACGTATGCTTTAATTATTTTTAATGTTATCCAATTCAAAACAATATTCTATTCTACTGTTACACATTCTAATGAATTGGTTTTTAATTATATTAACATAATAATAAGTTAGCATCTGCCAGGATGAATAAAAATAAAATTTACTTTGCATTTAAATAATTAAAATTTAATTTATTTATATTGAATAGAATTTTTTTTAATTCAAAGTAGTGTAATATATGAATCGCAAATGAAAGGGCCTAAAAACATGTACGTACTAATTAACATATACGTCATTTGCAAAGTTTGAGTAAAAATTGTCAAAGCCATCAAATATTCATGTTGTTCAACCATTACGTTAGTGCTGAATGTATATACTACACGGGTTGCTGACATTTTCGGAAAAATTTATTACCTAATTTAAAAATATTTATGTTAAAATATTAAATCTTATTAGAGTTGTACTGTATGTTAACTATCATTGTAATTCAATAATGCAACAATTTATGTAATATATTTTCTTATGAATTTCATTTTTTTATTTAGAATATTATAATATAAATTTTAATACTTTCAACTTTTCTTCACACAGAATAATATATTCATATGTGTAGGAAAAACAATGCTCATCTTAACCCACCATTAATCGCGCTCATTATTGTGGAATGTGTTTATCGCACGGTACGATCGTAACTATTTAGTTTTTGTTATAAAAACCCTAATTTTAACATTCTAATGTTACAACCAAATTATATATTCTGAATGAGTTATATAAATAATTTTTTGTGTCAACATAGTAATATTTTCTTGTGGGGTAGTAAAAATACTATGATATGAATTTTTTGAAATTTATTGACAAGAATTCATACTTTTTATAGACAACATGAAGCAGAGTGCAAAATTCTACGAAGGAAAAAAGGGCATTCGAATTCCGATAAATCAATATATTTAATAATGTAATACGAAACAATGATAATTCAAATGAAATATAAATGTCCTATAATACGTAAATAGGATATAATATTATAACACACGCGCGAAACTACTCAATTAAGCGAGTAACAGAAAGACGACTACTTCAACTGGGTCTGTGTTGCGCAAATAAAGCGTCATCAATGTGACCGTATATATATACCATAATGTAACCATATTATATACTATATATCAGATGATTCTAAGGTCGCGTCCACATAGCGTATGACCTGAACGGAAATATTAATTCTTAACACAACAAGACGAAGTGAAATAATTTTTGTTTCTAATAATAAAACGCAGATAAAATATTTATAACAATTTTAAAAAAATTACAATTTTTTTTAATATAAAAAAAAAACAGTACCTAACTAACAATTTGCTTTCTTTGTATTGCTTTCTTTGTTCAGTCAAGAGACTCAGTGCACGTATCCCTCATATGATTTGTGTATGCATACTTCATGCATTTTATCCTGGGCGACTTGTGTTTATTGCGGGAGCAAATATAGCAACGCCCTACGCAATCTTGAGGTCTATCAGGTGGTGGAGGTGGGACAACATCAATTTCCAGCAGGAGTCGAGATCTCCCCTTCAATTCTTGTGGCAGCTGCAGATTTGCCAATCTCATTTCTATCTGGGGTCGTATGAGCTCCCATGTAAATTTTTCAATAAAGTCGTTACGTAGTATTTTTCTTGAGGATGGTTTGCTTTAAATACGCAGAGAGTATTTATAGCAATACAAAGTGGGTCGATTTATTTCTACCACTTGTTTTGCGAGGAGGCTAAGACGTATATTGGTGTGAGATTCTGTCAGCACTCCCTACATTAAAACCATGAAGAACTTCCTTGCAGGAAGAAGAATTGATGAAAGAATGATTCCGACAGGAATGATTGCATGTATCCACACTCTTAATATTGCAATAAATAGCCATTTAATGATCATTTGTGCACAGAAATTATTGACTATATTAAAAATAGAATGGAGATAAATCAACGGGGATAATTTGTGAAACCTAAGCTTTTTTGGTTTTGTTAAACTCATTTTACATAATATTGTAACGACAATAATAACCACAGCGTAGTCTCGTCGTACTGTGGCAGCGCCAAATTGACAGCGGAATACCATTGCCCCTACGCGGACGTGAAATCCATGCGACGACCTCCAGTAATATATTTAATACGCTAACGGAACGTCCACACGGGACGCTGCTAACGGGGAACCTAGCGACTGTCACAAATGGCACAAATAGTTACAGATTGAAACGGCCTTCGGAATACGTTGTCGGTCACCAGGTCAGTTTAAAGTGAGACCGCACTTCTGAACAGATGTTGTTGTTCTTCCGGTCCTCAGAGCCTCTCTGAGGCCTTAGGTAACTGCAGTTGGCAAATGAACCAGATGTCCTAGATCTTATGGGTATCTGCATTTATATATGTATATATATATATATATATATATATATATATAAATATGCAATAAACTTATCCACTAATCAATGAAAGATCATTAAAGTTTTAACAAAAGCGTCTATTATTCTTTAGACAAAACAGAGAGAGAAAGATTTTAATGCACAATAAAAATGCCAATAATAAACAAATGAATAAATGTCCAATTACGAATATCAAATCAAAGCATTCACGCAATAATTAAAAAAAACAAAGCAAGTTATTCAAGCGGTGGTATAAATGTCATCACAACATAGTTAATAAAAACGGCGCATAGCATATAAGCACTGTAATAATCATAAAGAAAACAAAAGCAGGACTCAAAGTAACGGTGGTGCATGTAAAGCAATATATAAATATAAAAAAAAGCGAACAAAAGCAAAATATATGCGGTGATCTGTTACTACTAACAGATCTACCAGCAGATCAAGGAAAACTGTTACTACTAATAAGTAATTAATTTGCAAAAGCGGGATGGGTATATTCGAATATTCGAATGGTGCAGGCAGTGGGTACTGTGTGAGTTTTTGAAATCACTAATGTTACGTAAAACCACTGAATCCGTTGATGTTACAGTTCTCAAGCCGTAGTATTAGCATGGAGTAGAGCTGAACATTCATGCAGGGCCCTGAAGTACGTTGAAATTACAGTGTACAACACCGATACAAGCCAAACCACACACTCTAAGGAAAGGATGTAAGGAAATTTCGTAACATACGTTGGTCTTGTCTGGTGACTATGTCTAGCGTACACCAAAACTGAGCACATAAACAACGTCCCGGAGCCCGAGCACGTTGCCCGTGGACAACACTGATATAAACCACAACTATATACTCTAGTTAGAAGAGCAAGGAACTTTATCAACAACCCTTAGTTCGTTGGTGTTGACAGGTGACTAATTCTAGCATACACCAAAGATGAACACTTATACAACGCTTCGGAACCCGTCGGCGTTGCCTGTGCATAACGCTGGTATAAGCCACAACTATACAGTCTAATCAGGCGGTGTGTGAAGGAATCGCGATGTAACGCCTCGGAGCCAGTCGACGTTACTGGCGCATAGGAGGCAGGTAGTGGAAAGGAGTGAAGCTATTCAAAAATAAAATACAGAAATAATGCAAAATACTAAACAATATATGCTATACAATATCTCATACCAAACTTACGTTTTAACTCGCGTCGCTGCTCTGATTCACCGGTCTGCTTCGGATTTTTCGAAATGTTGTATTTATTATTTGAAAATAAATCGGAAACTAAAACTATTCTGTTTAATTCTCACTATTTATACCCAAATATTCACTCGTATAATTAGTCTCTGTATGTATAGGCATCATACATCATTTTTCAGATCAATAGCGCTTCACTCATTCACGCGACACGCAACGTCCATATCATATCAACACACACGCGCGTAGCTACGCACGTTGACACACGGAGAACAGGGATCGCAGCCAACAGGATAGCAACGACGCCCGATAAAATTATTTACGTCATTTCTATATTACTTACTTAATTATATAGCTTACTCATATGTTTACGTTTTAGCTATTAGAGTACCGTGTTATAGTTATTTCTTGATTTAATTATTTACATAACAAAGGGACTTTCTTACAATATTTACTTACAAATGAATATTCTCTGGTGCGAAATGCATAAAGATTAATAACATACATATATTTATATTACGCAATAAAAAGGATAATACAATTGTTAATATTTAAATGTTCGTGCCTGTTATCGAAATATTCGAGTCAAAATTTGGGTTTATTAAATATTGCATCGTGATTCATTCCTTCAAGGCCATCGCCAGCTGACATGATGTAATTTTCCTACATACATTGGTAGAGAGAGTCTGTCGTCGTCTTTCGTATAGTTCACTACGCAATGTGAGTACGAAATAATATAGCATATTTTTTCTTTTTGCATACATTTCGTGAATTGAAATAAAATATACTAATCGCAAACAACTATTCTTGTAACCTTAATAAATTCAGATATTCTAGTATCAGTATGAAAATAACATGATACTCATATGAAAATGAATATGTAAATTTTCGGTAAATGGCCAGAACGAATTGTTTTGTTGCACTATTGTTCCAAACAACTCATCGTAAATTATGAAATCAATTTATCCGTTTTGACAGTAGTCCCACAAAAGTCCCGAGGGTTGTAAACGGAAAGATGCATTCATGTGTGGGGTAGATAATTTGGTTTGGATAATATTAACTAATCAGATTAGAAACTATGGAATGCAGGTATTCAAACTTATTAGTAATGTTCGTTTTATGCAACTGTATGTAATTCGTTCAAATATTTAGCATTTTATATTTGTAAAAATTATGCGTTTGGAGAAATTATTAATTTAAAAGAGAATATCAAATTATACCATAGTTATAACGAAAACACTTGTAATCTCACGCAACTATTTTTGTTAATTTAGATAAACGTGATTTCATGTATGTACAGTAAACAAATTCTAAAATTTCATAATTAGCTCAAATTGACTTGAAAATATCTTCAAATATTCAATTAAAATTATGTAACACTAAATTAAATAACGTAAGAAGTGACACTCAAATCTAAAAATATATATTCCAACCATAATTTTAAAAACACATTTATACTTCTCCTGTAAAGTTTTTCACAATGTATTTGCGAGGTAACATATCGTAACCCTTCAGTACCAAATGATGCATATTATGCATCAACCACGTTATTGCTTCACAATGGCAAAGCTAGATGGATTAGCTCTATATAAACTCCATGATGCATTTATGCATCAATCTAGTTACCGTAGACACTCACGCATAACCTTCATTTTGCACATGGTTTTATTCAGTTCAGTGTGCTCTCTACGCAGACGAGGATATACTCAAAATTGGTACGTGAATGCATTTGGATACTAATTTTTATAGTTATTTATTAAAGACTTGAATAATAAAAATTTTCAAAATTCACCTGAAGAGGAAACTGGGACATTCAGTGATTCTGTTCAATAGAAGCGGAATGTGATATGGCGTAAATGCAATTTGGGGAAAGTTCCATCAGATTTTATGGGAAATTCAACCTTCTTCAATTCTATCAAAGGACTGGAAACTACATACGAATTTTCAAATATTTTTAAGCGATGCCTTGATGGAATCAATTGTTGAAGAAGCTATTAGATATAGTGTTGCAAAAAAATCCATCGAAACCATTTTCTTTCTGTAAGAATGAGTTGGTGAAATATATGGGAATTTATATTTTCACATCAGTGTGTGCTTTATCAAACATGAACAAGTTGGAAAGAAGAAGTTTGTTTTCAAATTGTAAAAAACACTATGTCTAGATATTCATTTAAAGACATTCGGTCAATGCTTCATTTCAATGACAACACGTTGGAAATAAGCGACTAATTGCAAAAACAAACACGACCAGTTATTGATAGCTCCTCAAACCGCACAAATAAGGCTATAAAATATTTGTTCCTTGCGGAGCGTCTTGATTTGCGTACATATTTGAAATTTGTACCAGTACAGAAAATGATCCGTCGAAGATACCTTCTAATTAACCTTTGAGTGCTAGTGGTAATGTAGTTGTTCGCCTAGCACGTGACCTATCTAGATATTGTTTCCATAAATTATATTTCGACAACTATTATACGTAACTTCCCGACATATCCTACACGGAGATATTCGGCATATCCTAGCCTCCTTTGTTGGTGAACAACCAATAACTACAATGAAATTGTTTGTTAAACAGGAAAAGGAAACCATTGAGATATCCTGCGCAGCTATTCTTAAACAATACAACGTTCATATGGACGGGGTTGGCTTGCAAGATTGTTCTAAAAATCGAATATGCAGCTTTTTTATCACATCTTGGACGTCACAATTATAAACGTTTGGCTCCTTTACCGAAGGTGCAACGAAAGAAATAAAACAATGTCGCTACTAGGTTTTAGCATTGACCTAGCTACAATACTATATTTAATTGGAGTATCCGTCCTACAAAACAGGGAAGACCGTCGGATTTACGAAACAACATTGATGCTAAAATGAAAAAGTCAAACACAAGCTCTATACCCTCCTCAGGATTTGAAACTTGACAAAGGGAATCATTTTCGCTTTGCTAAGTTTCAAATTCTGAGGATGGTATGGAGCTTGTGTTTGATTTTTTCCTTTTAGCATCAGTGTTGTTTTGTAAATCCGACGGTCTTCCATGTTTTGTAGGACGGATATTCCAATTAAGTATATTGTTGCAACTAGGAAAATGATTAATAGTAATCATTTTCCATTATGGAACAACACCCGCTTGAGGTGAAAAAATTCATTATGCAAATCAGACACGTTTACCATTTGTCAAAAATGCAAAACCGCTCTTTGTTTTAATCAAAATAAGAATTTTTTTTGGCATTTCATAATAAATAAAATTAAATTTTAATTTGCAATGCATAAATAAAATTATTTCTGCAGACTAGAATTAGTACGTATTTTGTTTCAGCATTACCCAATGATGCATATATGAATAAAAAAAATAATTTGTTTACTATAAAATATTGAGACAGATTTTTAAATTATTTTTCTCATTTTTCTGAACATATTTAATTAATAAAATTAAAAATACGAAAAGAAATATATATACACAATTAGGGTTACCAACCATACTCTTTAAAAGTACATGTACTCTTTTTGGCAAGCAAAATTATGTACTCTTGCTATGTATAATGTACATGTACTCTTTTTGGCAAGTAAAACTATGTAGTTTTGCTACATAAAATTGTGTACAATATGTTTTTTTTTAAGAAATGTATTATTTTTGGGCTTGGCCGAGTTGGTATCCCTATACATAATTATTATACTACAGCTCAAATATGTTTCTATCGTTCTCATGCATTTGACGGCGCCCCTCACAATTGTTTTTCTCACTAAAACGAACAAACTCTTTTCTATCAAATCTGCGAGTAAAAACAAAGCAGTCACCCATCCAAGTGATAATTAACAGATCCGGATGCGTCCGTCGTTGCTTCTCTTTGTCGATCTGCATAGAACGTGGTCGTTTGTTTTTATTTAGCAAACGACCACCCACAAACTTGTGTTTACAAAACAAAATCATCTTAACGAAAACACGTAACTATTTAAGAAAGTGCCTAATAAGGCAGCACTGCCAATTTGCAGTTATTTTAATTACTTCATTAGTAAAATTTTCCATCATCACATTTGCATTAAACAATCATATTTCTTTATATACAATATATACTTGTATACTAAATTTCATTGTATACTAAATTTACAATATATACAATGAAAGTCCACACTACTTGATCCGTGTAAAATTTTTTGGAGAAAAATATAGAAAAACTATACCCATCCACGCCCAACCATTCATTCCTCCCCTGACTCAAGAGTAGGTAGGGTATAGAACCCCAAGCCAGAATGGTTATTCAATCTCGGCAAATGGTTACTCAATCTCGGCAAATAAACAATTTGTCGTGAAACCGTGACAGGGCCAATTTATTCTGATTTTCTCTAAATATATCAAGATTTATTTAGCTGAAATTTAATTGCGAACTTTAAGGGGCAGTAGGGTCCAACAAATATCTCCTGAAATCATCAGCCTAGATCGATTTCTGGACTACCGATTTCTTGACACCTTTAACACGTTTTATTAAAGATGTCTCTGAAATTTGGCAGTACATCTTTGGTCTCAGACCAATGAATTCCTGTAGATGCTTACCTCCATACTCATCCTTAATAAGTCCAGCTAATGCTTTATTTTGAAACGGAATCTGGTAGGGATTCGATGGGGAGAAATTGGATGTGTCCAAGCGATGTAAATGTAATTTCATGTCGTTATACAGTTTGTCGGTGGATATATGGAGGGCAAAGGAGTCGGTGTCCATATAACACAATTTGGCGTTGTTACCATATCTGAGCTTTACGTAATTATAAAAAAAGTCATACATGAGCCATTTTGATAAATGAAGTACAGCGAACCCAACATAGATTGGATTGTCATAGATTAGTTTAAGCCGTAAATGGATGGTCGAAAGTGTTTCTGAAGAAATGGAGATATCGCAGAAATTCATTCTAGCAATCAAGCTACGAGCTCCGAGTCGATGTCCTTGATTTGTCCATGATGTTACAAGACGGATATCTTGCCGCCTTGTAACATTCGCCTTGCCGATTTTCTCTGTTTTCCATAGATTTACCGTACAGGGCGTTGTTAAAGAGTTTTCGTAATTTTGAGGTCATTTTCCACAGCCTATTTCAGTGTGCCATAATGTACAACATATTTAGTTTGATTCTGAAGGTTAGAAAGTAATTTTGTCTGCTTAAATTTTGATGTAGGCGAGACCATACTTTCTGTACGGAACGGCAGATCATTATGGTCTTCATGCAAAGAATGGGGATAACCTACGTTAACTTCCAATATATATCCTATGATGGATTCTGCAGCTATACTTGAGAAATTGAAATGTTCAATGTTGTCTTGAGATAAAAACTCAAAACCCCCATATGGCAACGGTGTGATAGTGACGAATCATAAAAATTGTTTGCGTCCAAATAAGCAAGATAGATGTAGGTTTAGAGGGATTATAGGAATAGTCGTAATGAGTAATGTGGATATTATTAGCTCTTGCATGACAATGTACAAAGTTCGATATGCCACCACGAATTACACGTTTTAGGAAGTGTAGCATATCAACATCTGTAAGAAGTTCTAATTTAATTTTGGTCATCTTTAAGGCAGCAGAAAAAAGTAGACCGGGAGCAGTATAATATTGAGCCGGATCTAGACCATATGCATTATAGCATACAGACCTGAAATTTTCATAAATGTCAGCCAAAAGAAGAACATCTGTGCGGAGACATTGGGGATAATCAATGGGGATAACCTACGTTAACTTCCAATATATATCCTATGATGGATTCTGCAGCTATACTTGAGAAATTGAAATGTTCAATGTTGTCTTGAGATAAAAACTCAAAACCCCCATATGGCAACGGTGTGATAGTGACGAATCATAAAAATTGTTTGCGTCCAAATAAGCAAGATAGATGTAGGTTTAGAGGGATTATAGGAATAGTCGTAATGAGTAATGTGGATATTATTAGCTCTTGCATGACAATGTACAAAGTTCGATATGCCACCACGAATTACACGTTTTAGGAAGTGTAGCATATCAACATCTGTAAGAAGTTCTAATTTAATTTTGGTCATCTTTAAGGCAGCAGAAAAAAGTAAACCGGGAGCAGTATAATATTGAGCCGGATCTAGACCATATGCACTATAGCATACAGACCTGAAATTTTCATAAACGTCAGCCAAAAGAAGAACATCTGTGCGGAGACCAATTACTATGGTCAACATTTAATTGTAAAACACTTGGAGACTATATGCGTTTATATCTCCGCACAGATGTTCTTCTTTTGTCTGACGGGTTTGAAAATTCCATGTCTGTATGCTATAATGCTTACGGTCTAGATCCGGCTCAAAATTACACTGCTTCCGGTCTATCTTTTTCGACTGCTTTGAAGGAGAACAAAATTAAATTAGAAATTCTTACAGATGTTGATATGTGCGGCACTTTCTAAAACGTGCAATTTGTGGTGGCATATCGAACTGCATTCATCGTCTTATGCAAATAATCCCCACATTACACATCCCGACTATTCCTATATTCCCTCTGAACCTACATCCGATCTTGCTTATTGGGACGCAAACAGTTTATATGATTGGTCCCTATCACAACCGTTGTCATATGGGGTTTCTGAGTTTTTATCTCAAGACAACATTGAACATTTTGATTTGTCAAGTATAGCTGCAGAATCCAGCATAGGATATATACTGGAAGTTGGAAAACTCCCATTTCTTGCATGATGACCATAAAGATCTGCCGTTCATTGCAGAAACTATGGTCCCGCCTACATCAAAATTTAAACAGAAAAAATTATTACCTAATCTTCAGAATAAAATTAAATATGTTGTACATTACCGCACACTACAATAAGCTATGGAAAATGACTTCAAAATTACGAAAATTCACCACGTTTTGAAATTCAACCAGTCCAGATGGCTGGAAACTTATATTTCTTTAAATACTTCGATAGGTTAGGCTGTGAGTTCCGGATTTGGAAAAGATTTTTATAAACTCCTTAACAACACTCTACGTCTTAAATCCATGTAAAACATAGAATATCGGCAAGATATCCGCCTTGTAACATCTTGGGAAAATCAAGGACGTCGACTCGGAGCTCGTAGCTGGATTGCTAAAATGAATTTCCGTGATATCTCCATTTTTTCTGAAATTCTTTCGGCTATCCACTTACAACGTTTTCAACGCTTCGACACATCCAGTTTTCCCCAACCAATCCCTACCGGATTCCGCTTCAATATAAAGCAGTGCCCGGACTTATGAAGGACGAGTATGGCGGTAAGCATCTATAGGAATTCATTGGCCTGAGACCGAAGATGTACTGCCAAATTGGCCTAATAACCGTTTGCCGAGTAACGGTTTATTTGGCAAGATGGTATAACCACTCGGACATAACCACTCGGTGTCACTATACCATACCTCCTCTTGAGTGCGGGGACGGATGAATGGTTGTGCGTGAATGGGTATATTTTTTCTAATTTTTTTCAAACTTTTTTTACAGCGGATCGAGTAGTGTGGACTTTCATTGTATATATTTAAATTTTGTTGTATATATTTTTTATATTGTAATTTTTTGTTTATTGTCATTTATTTGTTCATTTTTTATACTGTACATTTATTGATTATTCTATTTCATTGTCTGTTGTTTCATTTTTTATATTGTCGTTTATGTGGTCGTTTTTATTGTACGTAGTATTATGTTATAGTTTATTGTTTCATTTTTATATGGTAAAAATTTTTTTAGTTCATTTTTATATTGTATTTTTATTATATGTATTATTATCTAATTGCTTGTTGTTTCATTTTTTAATATCGTAAATGACGATATTAAAAAATGGTCATTTTTATTGTCACTTGTGTAATCTTATTGTTTGTTGTTTCATTTTTTATATTGTATGTATTATTATATTATTGTTTGTAGTTGCAATTTTACTATTGTCATTTATTGTTATTGTTACTGCTCAATAATTATTTGTTTTTATCTATTTCTTTCGATTTATTTAAATCTATTTGTTTAAAACTATTGGTTCAAATATATTGCATATATTAAATATATATTTATTGCAATATATCATATTATGTAAAATAACTATTGTTTATCTAATTTCTTTGTTTTATTTATTTAGTTTTAAATCGAACACGTGATATTGGGATAGAGAGAGCGTTCCGGGAATTAACTTCCATTGACAGAGAAAAATACCAGTTACAAAAATACCTAGTAACATAACCTCAAATTCAAACGACGAGCCTTGATTGAAGGAGGCTTTAGGGCTTATTATCCTCTTCAGCCTGGATCTGGTAGTGAGTGGGTTGGGAAAATTATAGATACTGTGGTAGCAAATAGCTTTTAGGAAAGATATATGCTATAACATTTGCTTTACAGTCAAGGGAAACCTGCAAAAACGTTGACCAAAGCATGGACAAATGATGAGGAAGTTGGGTCAAGTAGGATCGCCTGTTTTCTTCTGTTTGTTCTGTAGCCTTCTAGGTTGGCAGCGCAAGTAGACAAAAGACGTAAATTGCACATATTGGTGTATAAGAAAACCAAACTGTGTTCATCAGTGTAATAATTCATTTCTAGTAAATGATTCCTTATTTATTGATATATCAATAGTAACATACAGTTTTTATATTGGTTCTTTGTAAATAATTCTATGTGAAATAATTTGTTGTATTCGCCAAATCGGTATTTACTGCTTGACGCCATCTTGACTACAATATTAATTCTTCCGTTCTCAATTTGAGCACCGCTTGTCACATATGCTCCAGTTAAACGTTACATGCATTATTATGTCTTAATTGTCACAAACGGTATATTTATAGTGATTGAGGTTGAACGTGATTTGGAGTCTCCATAATAAATGAAACTCGAAGTATTCCAACTCCAATAAATTTATTAACAAACAATTTTCACATAGAAAACTTTGTTAAAGTTTCTATGTGAGAATTGTTTTTTAATAAATTTATTGGAGCAGGAATATTTCTAGTTTCATTTGTTTGAATCTTTATAGTTGGAAAGGTTCTATGCATACATTAAATAAGTGTGGACAATTATGACCAGAGGATCTAAAGCGGTTAAAACATATCCTCCATAAAAAACTTAACGAAAATATATTGAAAACAAAAATTATTATAATACTGATGTATTAGTTTCTTCGAAAACTGCTTATAGAACTGCTTATGTGTTTAAGTTATTCAAATTGCTTAAAAAGATTAGGTAATGGTAGATGCGCGCATTTGTGGCATTTGGTGGACACCCTCTTGGTGGATACTCTCATTTCTGGCATTTGTGGATACCCTCGTCAATACCATTTACTTCGCAAATGGTATCACTACTCCAACTTGCGAGGCCAGCGTTTAACAACTGCGTTACCACCTAGACTGTTTAAACAATTTGACATTTTTCTATATAATGTGCACATGTTGGATTTGTGAGACATAAATTGTCTCATCGACAGCAGCTTCTTAAACTGCATTTAAATATCGTATAATAACGT